>CM076578.1:1632450644-1632713971 GCA_034641835.2 Pinus albicaulis
CACTATCTTGATATGAGTGCCAAGCCTTCGAAAGACCAAGGAGAGCCAGGTCGACCATGTCCTCGTCTTTGACAGTCACCCCCACACTTCCCAGCTCATCTCTGCATTGAGTGAACTTCGTGAGGTATTTGGCGATACTGTCGCCCTTCTCCATCTTGATGTTCCTGAGCTTATCTTTGAGCGCCAGCTTCCTTTGGTCACTCTTACTCTGGAATAGATCAGTCAAAGCTTTCCACATTAAATATGGAGTATCCTTTCCATGCAGGCTGGATACAATATGATCCTTGACGCCCTCCAACAGGATCCTTCGACATTTCGCGATCTTCTTTTGCCATGCATCGACCAAAGCTGCATCAGTGGGCTTTGGGACATCCGCATCCACGAACTCCTTCAGACCATTATCTTCTAACATTGCTTCCATGCGATCCTTCCATGCAACATAATTCGAACTGCCTTCAAGAGCATATTCGAGTCGCAAACCGTTGAAAGACATTTTCAACACTGGCACCAAGAAAACAAAACTGCTGCAAAATTTCAAATTCCACCTCAAAGCTCAACCGCTCTAGATCTGTGAGAACAAATTATTTCTAGCACAGAGATTGACTGCAAGGGGCATTTACCAGACCTTTCACTTTCCTAAGAAAGATGAATCCGGAGGCTACCTGGCCCGCATGCAGACTCTGTCTACCGAAATAAGTTTGTAATCACTGTGATGATCAATATCTGCTTCAATAGCTCCGATACCATGTAGAAATTTTCTGAATAATGATTAATTATTCACCGAGACTATCCTGATCACATACAATTCGAATTTATATGCAACACATAATCTCTTCCACTCAGATCATCAAACATGCGGAAATAAAATCAAGCGATAACACATCAAATCTTCATACACATTAACACAGTATGTATGGGGAAAGCTTATAGCTGAAAACCCCGCAGCTATTGTGTATATTATAATGGAGAAATCAAGTAACAAACTCAGTACAATACTCCTCACAAGTACTCAGTACTTTCTCATAAAGTCACTCACAATCTAGCTCAGTTTTGAACAGGTTACTGGTTCAAAACTCACCGCCAATTGCCTTGCCTCTATTGCGCAATCCAGGCCTGTCTATATAGAGATCCAAGGTTCGAATCTCCTTGGCTTGACTGCGCAATTTTCATGGACAAATCCTCCAAGTGTGGTGCAAATCTCATGCACAATTGATGTCGCCACTGATAGCTAACTCCACCCTTTCATCTACCTCTTTCACTGGTCTCCACTGAACTGATCATGCACTGTAGTGAACTGATGTGTTCTTGAGTTTAATAATGAGTTACTAATTAATGAATTAAATAATATTTAATTCACTCCACTCATAACTAATTGATTAGCTAGTTAAACTAATCTCAACTAGTTCAACTAAAATAAACCGAACACAACTCCACTAGCTGTCTCATTAACTCCACCAAACTTCTGCCACTGAAGTCCTAACTGAAGTCAACCATGCATGATGCCATCAAACCCTTGGGAATAGCGTAATTCCTCTGTCAGATGCATGAGCCACTTCCAAGGCTCGAACTGAAGTGCTCCAAGAGAGTAAACTGAAGTTTATAGTCCAAATATTATTAAGGGTAAATAATATTTGACTTCCCTATTTTTAGGAGAGGCAGTCTAAAAATAGACTTCGACCTCTTCGACCTAAAAAATATAGTCTCATCTATTTTTACCAACATGACCAATGCTCCAAGAATCTCAAACTGGAATCCCCGAACCATGCTCCATATGTCTAAAAATAGACATAGTCTAAAAATAGATTTTGCGCCAGAATTTGCCTGCGGGCCCACTTAGTGAAGGCGACTTCATTTCACTAAGCTCCATCATCTTGCTGCATTTTCAACAATATCCTCCTCTTCTTCTTGTGTCTTGGGACACTGTTCAGCAGACAGATTTACACCTATAGGAATAGGAACATTCCCCGGTTTACTATCCCGCATATTGAACCTCTGCAATATAGTCTCAACATACTTCCTCTGGTTTAACTAGAGCTTCCTCTTTGCCCGATCTCTCTTAATTTCCATGCCCAAGATATAGTTTGCAGCACCAAGATCCTTCATGTCAAATTTGGAGAACAGTTGGGTCTTCAAATCTTGGATAATTTCTTTGTCATTTCCAATCAACAACATATCATCCACATACAAGACCAAATAAATAACACGGTCACCAATTAATTTAAAATAAACACAGTGATCCTCCTTGCTTCTGGTGAAGCCAAGTCTCCGTATATAGGTATCAAATTTTTGATACCACAACCTTGGTGACTGTTTTAACCCATACAGAGACTTCTTCAACCTGCATACCAGTTCTTTCTTACCCTTCGCCATAAAGCCTTCAGGTTGCTTCATGTAGATCTCCTCTTCTAGATCCCCGTGAAGAAATGATGTCTTCACATCCATCTGTTCTATCTCAAAATCAAATGCAGCAGCAACAGATAAAAGTAATCTAATAGAAGTAACTTTGGCAACAGGAGAAAAAATATCACCAAAATTAATTCCCGGCACCTGGGAATAACCTTTTGCTACCAACCGAGCTTTGTATTTCTCCACCTTGCCTTCTACATTCATCTTCTTTTTAAACACCCATTTGCTCCCGATGGGCTTCCTTCCAGCCGGCAACTCCACCAGATCCCATGCCTCATTTTTGTGCAAGGATGCCATTTCATCAACCATGGCCTTCTTCCAGAGTTTTCCATCCTCTGAATCTACTGCCTCCCTGACAGTTCTGGGTTCATCATCAGTTATAGTTAAGGCAAAACCTGAACAGAAAGCAGATGGACTATACCTTTCTGGTTGCCTTCTTTCCCGAACCGATCTTCTCAAAGCTGGAGTTTGTGGCTCTTCATCTTCTGAGTCTTCTTCTATTGTAGAGTCTGATTCATCCTCCTTTAGCTCAAACTCTATCTTCTCAGGTTCCTTTGGTAGGACTTCATGTTTAACAACATCTTTCACTTCTCTAAACACCACATCTCGGTTATACACAACCTTCCTTGTTTCTGGGTTCCAAAGCTTGTAACCCTTTAAACCATCCTTATACCCAATAAAGATGCACCTTTCAGATTTATTATCCAACTTGGTCCTTTTCTCCTTTGGAACATGTACATATGCATCACATCCAAATACCCTTAGATGTGAAAGAGAGGGTTTTTTACCAGTCCATACCTCATGTGGGGTCTTATCCTCCAACGCTGATGAAGGTGATCTGTTAACTAAGTAACATGCAGTCTCCACTGCCTCTGCCCAGAATTCTTGTCCTAACCCGGTACCACTGAGCATGCTTCTTGCCTTTTCCATCAGTGTTCTATTCATTCTTTCTGCAACTCCATTTTGCTGAGGTGTGTATGGAGTAGTATTCTGCCGTGCTATACCACACTTCTTACAGAACTCTTCAAATTCCTTCTTGCAGAACTCCCCACCATTATCTTTCCTCAACGCCTTTATCTTCTTCTCTGTCTGGTTTTCCACCAGAGCCTTAAATTCTTTAAATTTGTCAAAGACTTCAGATTTCTTCCTCAAGAAATATATCCATGTATTCCTTGAGAAGTCATCTATGAATGAAACATAGTACACAAACTTTCCTAGTGATGGAACTGACACAGGTCCAAACACATCACTGTGCACAAGTTCTAATATCTTGTTCACCCTCTTAGCACCAGAAGGAAAACTCACCCGATTCTGCTTCCCATATACACAATGTTCACAGAAATCGAAATCCAGAGAGCAATTAGACATACCTTCTACCATACCATTTCTATGTAGTATCCAAAGGCCCTTCTCTCCAATATGTCCAAGCCTTTGATGCCATAACATGGTCTTTTCTCCAGAGACAGCTAGGCTTTCCACTCCACTTTCAGGAACCACAGAATTGTTACACCCATCAATAACAGTGCTACCTTGTAGCTTGTACAGAGTTCCAGTCCGAACTCCCCGCATTAATACCAGTGCTCCCCGAACCATCTTGCAGGCATCTTTCTCGAACACTGTTTTTTACACCTGCATCATCCATCTTGCTTACAGAAATCAGATTTCTGGCCAATGCAGGAATATGCAGAACACCAGGAAGTGTTCTAATCCTTCCACCTTGCAGCTTTAGCTTGAATTTTCCACGTCCGACGATTCTGGCCTTCCTATCATCCCCTAGGAAGACATCACCACCATCATATTTCTCATACTCGCAGAACCACTCCCTATGGGGAGTGAAGTGAAAGGATGCACCCGAGTCAATCAACCATGACTCATGATCTACATGTGTGTTTGAAGAAGAAGCCAAATACACATCCCCACCTTCATCTGAGGTGGTTTTTGCCTCTGCAGAAGGAGCATCATCAGATCCCTTTCCTTTCTCAGGAGCTTTAGATCTGCAGTCCTTTTTGTAGTGCCCTTCCTTTCCGCATTTCCAGCATACCTTTAAAAACTTTCCAGGAGATTTAGATGTCCCTCTACATTTGGATCTCCCACTCAAACCTTATTCTTGTTTCTGTTTTGGGACCTTCCTCGTACAGATAAGGCATCTCCATTCTGGCCCTCCACATTTCTCCATCTCATTTCCTCCGACAACAAGGCTGAGACAATGTCATCAAAATTCAAGGTAGTTGTATTGCTACCTATTGTAATAACTAGACTGTCCCACAAGTCTGGTAGAGAAAAAAAAAAACTGATGCACTTATCTTCATCTGAGATTTTAATATCAACAGATGACAGCTGACTTACCACAGTATTGAAGGCGTTCGGATGCTCTGTCACCGAGTCTCCATGCTTCATCCTCAGGTTGTACAACTTTTTCCACAGGAACAAATTATTCACCAGATACTTAGATTAGTACAAAGTCCCAAGTTTTTCCCACAAATTTTTCGTCGTAGCTTCCCCAGATACTTTCAACAATAATGAATCTGAGACACACAACTGTATTGTGCTCTTAGCCTTCTGATCCATTTTCTTCTAGTCTTCATCTGAAATTGCCGTTGGTTTAGTATCTGGATCTACCGCGATCCACTGATCTTTATCCACCAGCAGATCCTCCATCTTGAGCTTCCACAACTCAAAACTCTGACCATTAAATTTCTCGATCTCTATCTTTCTGCCGCTCGCCATCGTCTTTCACCGCAAGAATCGATCCCACAGATCTCCCACTGAACAGGGTCTACCTCAGGCCCGAGCAAAAAACCCTCAGCAGCAAAGGCATCCCCTTGAAGTTGAAATAGCTCCGATACCAAATCTAGGTTTTAACCCTGAACAGAAATTATCTACACACAAATCTTATAACAGAAAATAAACAATAGCGAGAGCATAAAACATAAAACAGATAAACACAGAGATTTTCGCCTGGATCCCAAATTGGGACGACCAGCTTGATTTTTCATTATATTCTTTTTAGTGTTACAAAACATATATATACATGCCGAAGCATACATAAATCCCAATCCATTAACCCTGTATTAGAACATGACCGTAGTTCCCTTGACCGGATCTACAAAATACCAGGGGCCGAAAACCATCGTACTCCAAAACCATGTGCAAAATCATGCACAAAACATGGGTGGGTCCGCATATTGATTTTTTTTTTTTTTTTTCGGGGCGCTGCCTGGACCCCGACAGGGGGAGCTGCTGCCCCCCCTGTGACCCCCCTGCTGCGCCCGGTGGAACATACAGCGTGCGGGGATAGTTGTGGAAAGAATATAACACATACCCAACAGGTATTACATGAGGTTTATAGAAAAATATTCAAAAATTGCATCCCCATTATTTTCTCTACTTACTAAATATGTGGAATTTGTTTGGACAGGTAAATGTGAACATGCCTTTACAGATTTAAATAATTTTTTATCAGAAACCCCTATTTTGCGAGGACTGATATGGAATCTGCCATTTCACACAACAATAGATGCATTTGATATCATTGTAGGAGTTTTGTTGGGTCAACTAGAAGAAAAGAATCCATATTACATATACTACGGAAAAAAGAACCTGACTCCAGTTGTTATGAAACCAACTCCCAAAATGGAAGAAAAGAAAGATCAACGCCTTAGAAATCAGCCACTTTGAGGGTGCAACCTCCTTACATTACATAAATGAACAATTTTTGGATGATACAAATGAAAAAACCTCATTTCTATATATATAAGTCCATGGGGTCACAATATAATCCTAGCCAAACCAACAATAATAATGTAAGGGCACAACAATAACAATAGTGTGATTTTATGGGGCACAATAATAACAATATGGGGACTACAACGGTACAACGATAACAATAAGGGGGCTACACTAACAACAATGAGGGACTACACTAGTAATATAGGGACCTAACATGCCCCAATCCTTTAAAAAAGTGTTGTCCTCAAAATGTATAAAATTCTCATCCTCCCATGTGGAATCTTCAGTGGGTAAGTTCTTCCACTTGATGAGATACTCTGAAATTGATCAATTTCATATATGTCGAGTTCTTGTTTCCGTAACTGCTTCAGGTTCCAATATTATTTTTCCTTCCTCATTATGTTTTGGAAATATTATTTGAATTGGATGTTTGTCACCTATAACCTTCTTTAAGCATGAAACATGGAAAACTTGGTGCACTTGGGAAGAAGTAGGAAGCTCCAATTTGTATGCCATAGTATAAATCGTTTGAAACACCTTGTAAGGACCATAGTACTTTGGCGATATTTTAGTATCCTTCTTAGCTTGCTTGAGGGACATTAGTTTGTATGGTTGTAGCCGTAAAAATACCCAGTCTCCTACACCAAAACTTCTCTCGTTGCGATGTTGATCTGCATGTTGTTTCATTTGATTTTTTCCCAAATTTGGGTTATCCTTTAAGAGTTGGAGAACTTTTTGTTGATTCTCGATGTGATCTTCAACTTCTTAAACCTTACAATTTTCTCTTAAAGATGATGTGATGGACGGTGGATGATATCCATAAAAAAAGTGCCATAAATGGGGTCATTTTTGCTGCAGTATGGAAAGAAGTGTTATACCACCATTAAGCCAGGGGTAACCACTTGACCCATTGTGTTTGTTTATCAGATAAAAAACAACGAAGATATCCTTACAAAAATTTGTTCACTATATTAGTTTTCCCATCGGATTGAGGATGATAAGATGACCTATGAGCTAGTTGGGTACCCAAACAATAAAATAAATTTTTCCAAAAATTTCCAGTGAAAATGGGATCTCTGTCGCTTACAATAATATTTGGGTTTCCATGTAGCTTTTGAATTGTTTCCATAAATGCAATAGCAAATGTACTTGCTTTAAATGGATGAGATAATGCATAAAATTGTGCATACTTGGTAAGTCTATCAACTACCACCATGATGACACTCTTTCATTCAGACTTAAGTAAACATGTGATAAGATCCATTGAAACCTCCTCCCAATGTTGAATTGGAATCGATAAAGGATGTAGAACACCCAGGGTCTTAATTGTCTCAAATTTATTTTTCTAGCAATCTAAACATTCGGCCACAAAATTTGGAATATCATATTAAAGGCCACCCCAAAAAATTCTTTCTTAACCCTGTGCTCAGTTTTTAAAAATCCTGAGTGTCCTCTTATGGGAGAGGTGTGCAATTCCAAAATAATATTTTGTTTTAGTTGGGAATTCTTAGAAAGGTATAAACGATCTTTGTACCATAAGGAATAATTTTTCCAACTAAATGTATCAGATGTACTGGGATCTTGCTGCAATTTCGAATGTGTGTCCACACTTCTTCGTAATTCTTCCATTACTCCCTTGCTTTGGTTATCCAATCTCGTTGGATAATAGAAATGGCACAAAGCAATGCTTCCACCTCCTCATATTTTCTTGAGAGTGCATCTGCAACAATATTTAACTTCCCTTTTTTGTAGATGATTTCAAAGTCATAACCCAACATCTTTGTGACCCATTTTTGTTGCTCTTCTGAAGATAGTATTTGTTCCAAAAGTATTTAAGGCTATCATGATCATTTTTTACCTTGAAATGCCTTCCCATTAGGTAAGGTCGCCATTTCTTTAGTGTGTGTAGTATTTCCAACATTTCATTCTCATAAATAGCTTTTTGTAAATACTTTTCTTTGATTGTACGACTTTCAAAAGCAACGAGTCTTCCTTCTTGCATTAAAACAAAACCAATTCCATTTCCTGAGGCATCACATTCCACAATAAAGGTTTTTGTGAAGTCTAATGTAGCTAAGAACAATGCTCAACACATTTACTCTTTAAGATTTTCAAAGGCCTTAGTTGCTTGATGAGTCCATGAATATGCATCTTTCTTTAATAATGTTGTTAGAGGCATTGCTATTCTCCCAAAATTCTTAACAAACTTGCGATAATACCCTATTAACCCGATAAATCCTCGCAACTACTATATGGTTATGGGGAATTTCCATGCCTTAATGGATTTAATTTTGTTAGGGCCTACCTTAACACCCTCCAAAGATACAATATGATCCAGATATTCCACCTCTTGTACTCCAAAGAACCATTTGGAGGTTTTTGCATATAATTGTTTCTCCTTCAATAGTTTGAGCACCCTGTAAACATGTTGAACATGATCCTTCCAAGACCTATTGTAGATTAGTATATCATCAAAAAATACTAACACAATTTTTCTAAGGGTTTGAAAATGGAATTCATCAACCCTTGAAATGTATATGGTGCATTGGTAAAGCCAAAAGCCATGACCAAAAATTCATAATGACCCTCATGAGTTCGAAATTTTGTTTTCAGAATAACTTTATTCTTCATTCTAATTTGATGATATCTAGAACGAAGAATAAAATTGGTAAAATAAATTGCTCCATGTAATTCTTCCAATAATTCAACAATCACGGGAATGAGAAATTTCTCTTTAATAGTGAGCTTATTGAGCTCCCTATAATCTGGACACATGCGCCATGATCCATCCTTCTTGTCCACCAATACTACTGGAGCATAGAAAGAACTTTGACTAGGTGTAATTATACCAGCCTCTAACATTTCTAAAATCATATGTTCATTTTCACTCTTTTGGACATAAGGATATCTGTAAGGCCTAATGTTTGGAGTAACACTTCCTGGAATCAAATGAATAACATGATCATGATCATGAATAGGTGTGAGTCCTTTGGGAGTTTCAAACACCTTGGAATTATTGTCCAAGATATTTTGGAGATCTGGATAAATATATTATTTTGATGTTGAAACTTCTAGTGAGCATAATTGCACAATTACACCTCGTTGTTATTTCTGCAGAAGCTTTGTCACTACATTAGATCTTATTATCTTTCCCGGCTTCCTTGTGATACCTCGTAATTCAAATTCCTTTCCTTCCTAACAAAAATTCAAGAAAAGTTATTGAAAATTAAAAGCTACCATTCCCAAATATTGTAACCATTGCACTCCTATTACAACATCAGCACCTCCCATTGGAATGGAAATAATTGGACTATTCAATACATATTCTCCCATGGTTAGCTTGATATTATGGTACTTTCCAGAGAGATTTATAGTTACTCCATTTGCAACCATCACTTGACACTCTAGTTCTGGGTATAGGAAGAAATTAAATTCCTTGCCTTCCTTACAATGAATAAAATTATGGGTACTACCGTAATCAATCAACATTATTATATTTTTATTCTTAATATGTCCTTTTATCTTGAGAGTTTGAGGAGTGGTAATTCCTGCCAATGCATTACAGGACATGGTCGGACCCATTTCTTCTTTCTCTAGGGTTGGTTCCTCGTGTATATCCTCTTCTTTTGAAGTTTATTGCTCATTTTTTTCCTCCTTTTTACAATCTATGTAAAATAATTTATTCTCAGCACACTTGTGACCTTTAGTGTATCCTCTATCACAACTACATCGAAGCCCATTTTCTCTTTTTTATTCAAATTTTTGTGGTGTTAACCTTGTAGGTTGTGGAAGTCTTGTAGTAGCAACACTTTCATCTTTATAGATGTGAGTAGTAGGATTCCTTGTCACCATAGTTTACTTACATTTTTTCTTTCCAACTTGAATGCCTTCTCCAAGGAATTAGGTTCCCAAACATGAACCTCTTGTTGCATGTTATCCTTTAAAGTCCCTATGAAGACATCAATCATGTGTTCCTTAGACCTTTGTTAGATTGTCTTTGTCTTTCAACAGAGTGTTTTTTTGTGGTTAGAGTGCCTATCTTCCTGAATACTCCTTGCTAAGCTAAAACCTAATATTTTATTTCTTATTCCTGAACTGAAGCTTCCTTATCTAGCTAAATTTATAATGCCTCAAAGAGTAGAGTAGAGATTTATGCGTTTTTTTTCTTGATGGCTGATAGCTCTGTTCTTTCCTTCAACCTCTTCAGATCTAATATCTTTGTGTTCTTCTTATGAGCACCAACTCAAAACTTTGTTCTTTCTTAAGCTTGTAGGCTGTATTTGTGTTATGTTGCTTCCTCTCACATTTGTTATATTGTCTTTGTCTTTCAGCAGATTGTTTACTTCTGGTTATAGTGCCTATCTTCCTAAATACTCCTTGCTAAGCTAAAACCTAAGCTTTTCTTTCTTATTCCTAAACTGAAGCTTCCTAATCTAGCTAGCTTTCTAATGCCTCAAAGAGTAGATCTATATGTGTGACTTTTGACATAACTTCATCAACCACTAGCACTAGTTGTTTAAGTAAGTGTATAAAATAATATTTCACCCCTTTCCACTTATTACTTCAATCATAAGTTTCTATGTGTAGATTTTAGGCCCACCTCACTAGATGATGTGGTGGTTTTATTGTAATTGAGATGATAAAATTACTAGGATTGAGGTTGGCTATTTAAAAAAAATTAACCAAACATTGATGTAGTGATACTTTTCCATGATGCTTCCTCTCCTAGTGTTGTCGTTTACTTTTCTAATATTGTAAAATGTTAAAAGTGGAGTGTTTTATGATGTAATGGATATTACTAATCTATATTATGTACATTTACCTTTCTAATCTTGTAAATGTTAAAAGTGGAGTGTTTTATGATGTAATGGATATCACTAATCTGGATTATGTATGTAGTGATGTGATGATAGTGTGTAGGTTGATGTTCAAGTTGTAAAATTCTTGTATGTATATAAAGGATGAATGATAGTACAAGCCAAAAATGACATTAAATTATAAAATTTAAGTGATTATAAAATTTTACACCTTCCATGATGCTTCCTCTCCTAGTGTTTTCATTTACTTTTCTAATCTTGTAAAATGCTAAACTTTACTTTACTTTTCTCCGAAAAACTCATGAAGGTGTGAATTTTGACATAACTTCATCAACCACTACCACTAGTTAAACTCATCAAGGTGTGACTTTTGACATAACTTCATGAACAACTACCACTAGTTGTTTTAGTAAGTGCATAAACAAAATGACATGATTATAAATTATTAAAAAATCTATTAGGTGATTAATCATACTTATTAAGGACATAACTAATGCAAGTTGAAAATTCTTTTTTACTATTCTTAGCCTATTTATAAATGTCAAAGTAAAGTCCAGATGTGATTTCTCCCATAAAATTCAAGGAAAACTAAGCTCTAAGGAAAACCATGTACATGTCATTTCTCCCTGTTATCACTCTAATAATTCTTAAAGTTGTGAGATTTTTAGTTTGAAGAATATCAGAGGTAACCACAAACCTACTTTTAAGCCTTAGGATCTAGCCTTCCTAATGTTCAGAGAGGGCTCTCTCTATAATATTTAACTTTTTTGATTATATTTTATTTTAGGCTACTTATATGGGGCAAATTGGTTTTGGGGTTTTGATTTTGTTTGGTGGGAAAATAACTTACTCAGATGGATAACTATAGATCTGTATCCCATTGGGCAGATGGAGTCAATGTGTCAAGCAGTCAGATCACGATCAAGGTCTAAAGGTAAATGTTTACAGGGTAAGATAGTAGAGTCACTTCAGATCTTCAAAGGATGATGGTGAAATGGTTTTGATTGGGATAAAGAGCAATTAAGGGTTCTTAAATCCAGATAAGAAGTGAAAAGGTAGAGGTCAATGGAAATCAGGTAGCAATTAAGGGTTCCCTACAATGGATATCAGCAGAAAACATTTAAATGATAATCAGTCAAAAAATAGTGCTTTTAAAAAATTCTGAAATAACGATTCCTCATTATCATTAAAATTTAGAACACATTCATGAATGGATGGAAAACATAAGAAAATTGGCAAGATGACAAGTGAAACACATGAATCATGTAATATGATGCTTTATTTCATGTGATCCAGTCTGCCGACTTGAACTTGATACCAAAAACCCTTAGGTTTAGAATATAACTGCTACAGAAATGTTCAACAATTAATCCACACTCAATAATTCAAATGAGGAAGTATCTATACAAAAAATATTACAAAATATCCTGGAATAAACATAGGAATTTTTCTTGGAAAATAAAATATCTTCATGCAAGAAGATAGTGACAACTACCTAAATAATTGCTAGTTGTCCTATTTATTAAAATAAAATAGCTTGTTGTTTGGATTTTGGCTACAGCTGGACAATTGAGGTGTCCCTATGCTGGCAGTTTTATCTTCAATCTATTTTGATCTTCATTTTTCATGTGATACACTTTTAACTGATACACTTTGACTGGAGAAAACTGTTTACTGCTGATGTAAAAGCAACAAATTATGTTTTTACCTTTCATGCTTTGTTTTCAATGTAGTTTGATCTTACAGTAAATCATTCAACTTCTCCTAGAACTCCGCTTCTGGTGATTTAATATTCATTAACCTTCTTAATTTTTCATCAACTTAAGTGTATTTGGAAAATATTGGTTTGTTAAAAAAAATGTGTTTTACTCCATGTTGCTAGTAAAACATATTTTCAAGATTCTTGTGCAAAACTTTCCCTGTTGGGATTCCTTGCCAATATGACTTGTTTACTTGTTCTTTAGCAAATTCTATCATCTTTTTGTCATAATCCTCATGTTTCACCAATTTTTCATTGATTACCAGTGGATTAGGAAGGCCTTTTTTCCTTAAAATATCAAAATTTATCATGAATCTTGTGATTTCCATTTCCATGTTTTGGCACTTTTCCTCTAATTGTTTCATCAATTTCTTCTTAGATATTACCTTTCTTACATCAAGTATGGTCTCTGTTCTATCTGTAATTCCAATTTCATCCAATTCTTGTTTATTTTTAGAAATGAGGAATTTGATTATTTCCAAGGCATCTTCAGGTTGTTTATCTCGCTCCTCCTTTGTCTTTTGTATTGCTTCTTTTGCTACTTTCAGTAAATCTTTCTGTTCATAGATTACCTATATAGATGGCCAAGTATCATTGATTGATTCAATGATATTGGACCATAAGTGGTTATTAATATGTGCCATAGGTTCTTTCAAAGTCAATTATGTTTCCAATTTCTTTAGTTTTTCATTCAACCTTTTGGCCTTTTACTCTTCAGTCTTGGCATTAATCTGTGAAAGCTTTTTGGCATCTTCTAGATTTTTAATCTGTTCCTTTAACCTTTTTATTTCATTGGTTTGAATGGAAATGTCCTGCATTTCCTTTACCAATTTACATGCCTCATTTGATTGCTAGACTGTTGTTGCTGAAGACTCAGTGGCAAAATTTGTTGAAGAATTTACTGGTACTGCTGTAGCTAATGGAACATTTGGAGGTAGTTATTCTGCCAAAGTGGATGACACTACTATTTTCACTATACGAATTACAGTAGCAGGGACTTCCTGGGCTTTGGTGGCTTCTTTTTCTTAGACCAATTTGTCCATATCAATCTCCATTTCTTTAATCTGAGCTGTAAGCTGCAAAATAAGACTCATCATTTCATCTTTCTGATTAGTATCCTGCAAAATCTCCTTAGCTTGAGGATGCTCAGTGGAAGGCAGTTTCAGTTGCTTCTTAAGTGCAGCAATATCAACATTTTTCTTCTTAATTAATTCTTCTGCAGCTTTTATGTTATGAGGATAATAACCTACCTCAATCACTAATTCCTCCAAGGATTTTATTATGATATCCTTTGCATATGATGATGCTTTCTCTAGTTTGAGATGATCACATACATTAATCAAAGTATTTTTAATCTTTTGCGCACTCATTGCTTTTGTAGTCATTATGGAATAAAGCATCTCTCATGTTTTTTTATGGAATTCAATTTGTTCTTGTAATCAAAGGCTAAAAGCAGCCTATTTTGTATGCTAGGGGTCTGCTTTAAGTACTGATAGTATATTTCATTCTTCATTTCTTAATTTTTAGCTTTAATATCCTTGTACCTTTCCTTGATGTCTATATCCTTTTCTTCTGTCTTCTTTAATGATGATACTTCTATACTATGTTTTTATTGAATCAACTCTATATTAGAAGTAGTTGGCTGTTGTTCATTTTCAACTACTGTGGGAGGCACAATGTCTTTTTCTTCAATATTTGTGTCTATGATCTCTACTGTCTCTTTTTATTTGTCTGCTGGATTAATATTTGGCTTTTTGTTGTACCTAAGTTTGAACTTTGTCTCTATAGTGGTCTCAGCTGTGTAAGACCCTTCTGTTACACAACATTTTGTCACTGTCCCTGCAATCCCCATCTCGCACATTGGAGGGTCATTCCTGTGACTAATAAGAAGTGTCATGCCTTGCAAAGACCATCATTACATCCCTTTAAATGAGAGTAATATTCCTTCTGTTGACAATTCCCTGAGCAGAGCTTCAGAAACCCTTGTTTTTGCCTTGGCGCGAGTAGCCAGTTCTGCCCTTGCACCAATGAGGAAGATTAACACTAGGACCCACGCCAGTTGGCACTCTATCCCAGTTAGCCACCCGCTTCGAGCTGTTTATGGAATGTTTTTTAAAAATAGAGGTGAAGATTCCACTCTAGTAACTTTGAGGATGAGTCATTGGGAGTGTTTGGACTAAATAACCACAAAATCCCTCCTTTATTTTATGGTTTCCACCTCTTGTGGGAACCTCCTAAAGGATAGGCATCCCTTCCACCTTTATAGGGATCATAACCTCCTCCTTTTCCTCTAAAAAAGAAGCTATCTCTCCTTGCATAAGCTATCTGAACATGGAGAACTTAGTACACTATAGCTGAATTGTCAAAGAGATAGAACAAAAAGGAACTTCATTGGGAGAGCTTAAGTCCACGCTCTCATCCCATCCGAATCACCTGATGAGTATCTAAAACACACTTCAGTTGAACCCCACTGGAGGAGATTGCGACGTCAAAGCTTTGGTTGTATCTCTTCCTTCTATCAATACATATACATGACTATTGTTTGGTTCCCATTTTGCGTTATGTCATTTGTTTAATGCAATATGCTTAGCCCTCTTTGACTGGCTAGTAGTTATGAATGAATTTATTATGTCATATGTTGTTCTTATTTACTGATCTATGTGTAGGTATCCGAGCGTGACTGTAGAAGGATCATGACTTGCTAAGCTAGGAGCGAGAGGCCACCACCACTACAGCCAAGACGACATCCTTGGATTCCATGTAGGTCGATCTACCATGTTATCTTTTCATTCAGTAATTAGGAACCTACACTCCATCATGTCTCTTTGCTACTAGACCCACTCTAGGTCTAGAGGGATTGCCTTTGTCCACAAACGGGATTTACCCGCTTAAAAAATTGGTGACTCAACTGGGGATCAGTGTGAGTTTGTCGTTTCAGCTTGTTGGGTCACACTCGGTTGTTGACTTGCTTATCTATGTTTTTCTGGTTTGCTTTCTTGTTTTCAAATCCCTGTTCAACACTAGACTGTCAAGATTGAACTATGCTCATTGGTTTTTAAATTTTTCCATAGTTATCCAGCTTGGCGCGCTTTTCGGTTGAAAAATTGCGCCGATTGGCGCAAATTGCTTTTTTTGGAGTCGTGCCAACTCCTGTTTGGCACGGATTACTGCCTTACAGTTGCGCTGAATCCTGTAGGATTTGGTTTGACCTCCTTGATGAGAATTTTGGTCAATTGTGCTTGACTCTAGGTTGTTTTTTGTGTGTAATTGAGCCTTTGGGACTGTTTTGACTATTGTAGGCTTGATTTTCTCAATTGTTTGTCTATTTTCTTATCAGTGTAGTTGAAGGAATTAGAATTTCTGAGTGTCTTTATGCACTGAGCCTTTTGCTCTGAAATCAAGTCTTTTTTATTATTGTCGATATCATTCTGAGGTTGATTGTGCTAAGTTTGCTTGATCCTTTTGAGTGTTTGCTTTGGTTGGATGATCATTTCATTTTTGTTTGATTATTCTCCTTGTTTCTCCAAGCATAGATAACATTGCTTGTTTTGGGTCGCTTTGAAAACTTTATTTTGGTTTGGGAGATTGCAACATTAGTTTGAGTGCTTTCTTGTGTTTGTTTTGCGTTGATTGAGTTATTCAATTTCGATTCCTACATTCACAATACTCAAGCTAATGTTGATTTTGTTTTTTTCATGTAATTAGTACATTGTGTGCTTCATTTCGTTGGAAAATCAACCAAAAAAAAATAATTTTGTGAAAATTTCTTCTGCATAACTAGCATTTGATCATCTAGGAAAGACTTTTTTATTTTCGTTTGATTGCATTAGATGCATTAGTAGATTTAAAATTTGCATATTCTCATTTTTTGCTATTTTTTGAAAGATCTCTATCCTTCTCGTAATTAGCATTCATTGAATGAAAGATGGTGTTATTTTGCATGTAGTTTGCATTTAGGAAATTTGAGATCCAAATTCGATAGGGCTTTGAAATTGAAACATAATCCAAGATCAATTTTAAAATTCATTCAAATAACCTAAGGAAGCATTGGAACCTAACACAACATCTTTAGTGGTCTAGGCTAGAGACGTGTTCCGGCGTCTTAAAACCTAGTAGCTGTCGTTCGCCATCTGGCTTTAGAGAGCGTTAGTACGAACTTGTGCTAACCGTACTATCGAGTATATAAAGGGAGACCCCTATAGGTTGCAATAATTTTATACATAGGAATTTGAGGTGTGCTTTGTGAACATTTTCCCTGCTTATTGGTTCTTGCTTATTGTGGAGATGTCTATTACCCCTTATGTCGGTTTCGCGGATGGTGCTTCCCGTAGTACCAGGAATTTGTCTTCGGCAGCCTGGGTAATTTATGATCCTTTTAGTGAGTTGATAGATCTGCAAGGTATTTTTTTAGGATGAACTACAAACAATGTCACTGAATATAGTGATTTCCTTGAACTATTAACCGAGGCAATCAACCTCGGCATACCCGCATTGCTTGTAAATCTAGATTCATAGCTTGTCATTCTTCAGCTCAATGGTCATTACTCTGTTAGAAACCCGTACATTTTGAGATTGTATTTACATGTTTGTTTTCTAGAAATACATTTTTATTTTATTACATATCAACATATTCCTAGGCGAATGAATTCATTAATAAATACAGTGGCTAACATTGTATTAGATAAACATTTGCGTAATATGTAAAATCATCATTATACGTAAAAGATCCATGTAGGAAAATAGATGTATATATATATATCAGATGTTTGCATCAATGTGCATCATAAATTCAAAAAATATGTGTGTTTCTGTTACATCATGAGACATCATGTCTCTCAAAATATGCAGATAGAAAACCTAGGTGTCTAATCGGCATGATGCTCATGGTAGCATGTCACTGCCCGTACGAGCCACCTCAGCAAGTGGTGAATTCAGTTTGGAACCCCTATGGTATGTCTTTGGTAGGCATGGGGAACATCGTCGAATCATTCATAGTCTGGGACTCCGCGTGTGATTCCCTCCAAGTTTTGCACGATCTCCTCCTCCTCGCCTCCCTCGCCATGAGGGTCAAAATCGCGAGGGATATACCTCGATATCGAAGACATGCCTACGGGTCTCTCTAGGCCAAAATCTGCAGGCGCATGGGTTTAACGTCAGAACATACATAATTGAAAAAAAATATCATAACACTCATGAAAATTAAAAAACAGTCTTGCCCAAATCTTCATCCCAATCCTCTCCATCTAGGAGCGGGAGGTATGGATCACCAGTAAAATCCGTACCAGAGTAGGGCCATTCCTCCATGAAAATCAACTGTCTGTGGAGCCAATCAAAGAACTCTGGTCTCCAGGACATCTATTGGTTTCCCCCTGCCCTTGGCATCAGAGCTGCCCATTGGGCCATCTGTGGTTCCCTCGTTGGTGGTGTCGAGACTATGACCTCCTAACGCTAAAAGATTAGTAGTCATTCCTAGAAGAACGATACCACGATAGACTCATAACCAAATTTCTTCAATTTGGTCTTCTTGCACTTTGTCAGCTAGAGTTTCATATTGATTGTCACGACCTCTACCCAGTTGTAGATGCTCGGTGTCAAACAGTCCACAACAAGAAGTAGATGTGTCTTTGTTGCTTCGTGCGGTGTTTGCAATCCCACAGCTCGTGTGATGGTATGTAGCACTACCTTTAGTGCCAAGTCTGGGATATTCTAGATATCAACTTTCCCACTTCCTGATCCCTTTCGTGCCCCTGGACATACCCTATCAATCACCATGGACATGTCCTCCATGCAAGGTTGGGTGCCAGTTAGGATTGGTACTGATCCCCTCTGCGATAGTCCTATTATGAATTAGACATTAGAAACATCAATCTCAAGTTCCTAATCTCGAAGGATAAACTTTTCCTGATCCTCATCCCATATGCTGATCAAATACTGTAACAACTCCAGTTGAGCTCGAAGACACGGTGTTACGAAGAAATTTTTTAGTGAACAGTCTCTAAGAGATTCCATGCATCTCTCATTTTGCATGGAAAGCTCATCTTCTTCGCTTTGTTCCCGTTCTTTCCATTCGATCACCATTCTGCTGCTTTATACCTACAAACATGTTCATATGGACGGTATTAGTTGATTTAAAAGCTTGAATTTGTGAAAAAATTGGCCCTTAACTTGCATTTTTAAGCAAACATGGTTTGCGTGGTTGGTGTGCCCCAGTTTAGAAAAATGGGCGATTGGTGCGAGTCTGTGCCCGAAACTCACGCCAACTACCATGCCCTAAAATTTGCATTTTCCTCCTCAAAAATAAAATTTAAGGGTTGTAGACAATAAAACAGGACTTAAATTAAAGGGAAGGATGTCGGCTCTTACCTGGAACTGACGGATTCGAGATTAGTCTGCCGGATTGTCTGCTATCATCGCAACAATATCACAGTATAAAATCAGAAACTATTGCTCCACAAGAGGTAAAAAGTGAAAAGTAATTATTTTTATCATTTTTATCATTTTATAACTTTTCACAACCCTAATTAGGATTCAAGATATTTTTTTCAATTATTTTATTATATTATTTCGAGAAATGGGTTTTACAATTATATCTTGTGCAGTGACAGGTTTTCGCGTAATAGTGATGAAGTAACGAGTTGTATTTTATACCTTTTCGGACTCGGTAAAAACATGAAAAAGTCACTACTGGAGTCATATTTCAGCTCTTTTCTGACTCTCTAAAATTGAAAATATTGTCAATATTCTTGTCATTTTGAACTCGTTAAATGGCTACGAAATGATATCTACCCAGTATATGTTTACCTCTTTTTCGGGCTGGGATGAATTATTTACGAAAAAGGAATACCTTAGCCTATCGCAATTAAGAGTTTCTTTCAGATATTATATCCTACCTTTTTGGATCTAAGAGACTATTTACGAAAAGGGCCATGATGGAGTTTTCTTTTCCTCCTTCTTTTCAAACTCTCTAAACATGAAAATATGTCGAGTTCTCCCTTTGTTAGACTCGTTAAACCTTGATGATATCAGACATCGTCACCATGACATTAACCAAGTTCCTCCTTCCTAGGGCTCGTAAAATGTACTAGGTTGGATTTGTCCACCTGCTCAATTGCAAGGAACTTATTACCCTCAAGGAACTTATTACCCCAACTTTTTTACCCTCAAAATCAACCTGCATTGGTGTCTTAGCAACCTCAAATCCATGCTTACATTCCGCAACAAACTCCATCCATTGCTCAGCAGGGACCTCAATGGTCTACTCAAACTCAATATCCTGATCCTCAATCCCAGTATCAATAGAATTATCCTGCTTCTAATCCCTATGGTCAGCCTCCTTCGGGACAAAATATATGGGGGCAGAATTCCTCTCGGACTGGGTGGAATGTGAACATGGGTCCTTATCAGAGACCTCGAATGAATCAATTACCATTTCTTGCTAACTTGGAATTATCAGATGTGTCAAAGTTAACAAACAATCCCATTCTTCATAACCCATATTTGCCTTCGGTGCCGACCAATATTCCTTGTGATTGTCTTAAATTTGAGGGAAAGTCTAGAAAAGACCCCCAAGCGCATGTTATGACTTACCACTTGTGGTGTTCCTCTAATTCTTGGGTTTACGATTCTATTTGACTCTATCTTTTCCAGCGAACTCTTACTGGTGCTGCTGCAAAGTGGTACATTGAGCTGTCTCGTGGCACCTTCCAAGACTTTAAATCTTTAGCCATGGCATTCCTTACGCATTTTCAGTTACCGGTCCGGTACAAGACCAGGACGCACCTCCTCACTTCATTGAAACAAGACGAAGCTACTCATATCTCGGATCATATTCATGAGTGGCGATGTTGTCGTCGCATGATCAAATTTGAGATTCCTGATCAACTTCTAATTGATTGGTTCACTGCTTCCTTTGTCAATCAGATTGCGAAAGACATAGCTATAAGGGCATGTGTAACCGAGGAACATGCCATTGCTTATACCCAGTACCTTGATCTTGTGTACTCTCAATCTGGCGCATTGTATGATATCTTGCCTGATGCTCCTCGACCTGGAACTTCTAAACCACTAGCGACTCCATCTGTCGATGGTATTATTGGTTTCGTATCTCAGACTTCTTAGAAGTCTTCTTCTTCAAAGTATGGGAAGCTGAAGTCTATTTCTTCCAAACATGTTGCTTCTTAGTCCACCTCGAATTCTGGTAAGCCCGCAGAAGTTAATGTCGTTCAGGCCAATCCGACAACTAATGCTTATAAAGGTAAAAGGAAGGGTAAATGTAAGGCCAAAGCCGATACCCCGAAACAGGATTCTCAAAAACTTCGTGCTGGTGATGGTTTTCAACGCAAGCCGAAGTACCCCTGTTTGATTTGTGATGAAGAGCACTTCACCAAGGACTGTCCTCGACTGTTCGAAGTGAGCTAGTTGCTCAAAGGCACTCAGGGAATTACGGTCATTCTTAAAGAACCTTTCCCATCTCAGCAGACCCAGATGGTAGAGCAACTTGAGTCCTCTACCCCATTTTGCTCTCAGGTGTTCATGATGAACGGTTTTGCAGCTATTTCTATTGCTACTCGATTGAAAGATTATACTGGATCGCGTCAGGTAACAGGGAAGGAGATCACTGATGGTCCTCCTGCTTCGCCTGTTTCTGGCCCTCTTGAGATTGAAAGGCCCAGTGTTGAATCCATTGTATGGCCACCTTCCAAAGGTGTACTCCGAAAATCTTCTTACAATCCCAACGCCCATACCGATCACCATTATTACATTGTTGAGGATTCAGCTCAAGCACCATTTGCAATGTCTGCATTAGAAGTACTTCAGAGCTGTCCTTCTCATCGAAAGGCTTTTTTTTTTTTTTTTTTTCCTGCGATTGGCGAGATTGACCTTGCTGATACTAGCCTTCTCGCTTTCAATTTAGAGAATTTCATTCCATGACTTCCGCATCAGATTGCGTTGATTATCCAAGATGTTATTAATGGTCTCAGCATTCATCGAGCTGTTGTGGACAAGGGTGCATCAACCTATGTCATGTCATCTTCTTGCTAGAAAGATATTGGTTCTCCAGCCCTGAATTCATCGCCAAATTCCCTTGAAGCATTTGATGGAAGGGAATCTAAGCCTTTAGGTGTTCTCGTTAGTTTACCAATTACATTGAAAGGGAAGACAGTCAATGTCGAGGTAGAGGTAGTTGATGCCAAACTCAATTATAATATTCTCCTCGGTCACAGTTGGACTCACGTCATGTTGTGCGTTCCGTCCACTCTCTTTCATGTTCTAAAATTTCCGCACGAAGGAAATATTGTTACTGTTGATCAATTGTACTTCTTCACATATTCTTCGCAGAACAACATTCCATATGTGGATCAAATTCCTACTCCCTACGAGAGCGTAGGGCAGGGCCTTTTCAAGGATACTACCCTCATGGGTATTTTTCCTCTTCCTCCACCAAACACTGTTCAGATCAATATGATCGCTCGTTCTGATGACCCATGGATTATTCCTTCGCCTGAACATATCGATTCTTTCAGATATTTGATTCCGTTGAGTACGATTGAGATTGATTATTTTGAACTCATTGCGGATTAGGAAACTCCGTCCTCTAATCATACTCCTTTGAGCATGTCTCTTGATATTTATTCTCAATCCCCCTGGCTTGGCAATGCAAATTTTTCTGATCCTTTGAAAGAAGTGTTCCCCTCCGATGAAACCATCATGGAAACTATGTCTCTCGAAGATCTGCCGTGGGACGATGGTCATCATCGTTCCTCGTTCATGCCTGGCCTCGGGGCCATGTTTATGTGTCTTGAGCGATTTGCATTTCAATTTCCTTCTCCTCCACTTCAAGTTCCTGTTCTGACACATGACGTTTTTGCGGAAGGTAACTTTAGTAATATTACATAGACGATGCCTATTGACATTTTCGTGAAACCAAGAATTTTTGAGAGAATTCATATCGGGGTCACTTGTTCTTCTAATGAAATACAAGTTTACACTAGCCTTTTCCATGAGTTTTGTGATGTCTTTGCATGGTCCTATGAAGAAATTCCTGACATTGATCCAAGTATAGTGGTGCATGAAATTCCTACTTACCTGGGTTCGAAACCTATTTTCCAGCGTCTTCATCCTATGCACCCTAGAAAAGTTGCTGCCATTAAAGGTGAAGTTGAAAAGCTTCTTCGAGTTGGTTTCATTTATCCGATTCCCTTGATAGAATGGGTCTCTAATAAAGTCCCTGTAGATAAGAAGTAGGGAAACATTTGGGTCTGCGTTGATTATCGTGATATTAAACGAGCTTGTCCCAAGGATAATTATCCTACTCCTTTTATCGATCAAATCATTGACGACTTTGACGGGAGTGAGATTTTTTCCCTCATGGACGGTTTTTCTGGTTATAATCAGATTAATATTCTCCCGACTGATCAACATAAGACTTCCTTCATTTGTCCTTCGAGTACTTTCGCATATAAGAAGCTCCCTTTTTTCTTAAAGAATGCTGGGGCCACATTTTAGCGGGCGATATCGTATGATTTTCACGATATTCGTCACATCATTCAGCCTTATTTGGATGACCTTTCAACTCATTCAGCTAAGCATATGGACCATCCTGACCATCTTCATCAGATTTTTCTTTGTTGTTGACGCTACAACATTCGGCTTAATCCGCACAAGTGTGTCTTCTGCGTTGATTCCAGTAGACTCTTGGGGTTTATCGTGTCCAAAGATGGAATTCTCCTCGATCCACTCAAGGTTGAGGCTATCATCAATCTCCCCTCTCCCTCTTCATTGCATCAGTTGTAGATTTTGCAAGGGAAGGCTAATTTTCTACGCCATTTCATACCTAACTATGTAGAAGTGGCTAAGAGATTCACACGATTATTGAAGCAAGGTGTCCCATTCTGTTGGGATGAGAATTCTTAGAAATCCTTTGATGCGTTGAAGATATTGCTTGTCAACGCTCCTCTGTTGCATCCTCCGAGCTATCATCGTGATTTTTCCCTCTATTTAGCCACCGCTTTCAGTACGATTGCCATGGTTCTGGTACAAGACGATGATGACGGTGACGAGCATGTTATCTATTAATTATCTCGTAACCTTCTCGATCCTGAGACACACTATGCACATGTCGAGAAGTTAGCGTTAGCTGCGGTTCCGGCAGTTCATCGTTTTCTTCATTATATTATTTTGCGTACTGTAACCATGATTTCTGATTGCAACCCTATGACCTATATATTATATCGACAATTGTTGGGGGGCAAATACTTGAAGTGGATTGTCATCCTCCAAGTGTTCGATTTGGAATTCACTGCTACCAAGTCGAAGAAATCATTAGTCTTTGCTGATTTGATTTGTTCCCTCCCTTCAGACTCTGCTCCCTCTCGTTCTGAGGAATACATTCCAGATGATACACTATTCTTGATTAGCACCCTCGATCCCTGGTACGGTGATATCATCTTCTATCTCCAGACTTCTATTTTCAGATCTAAGTTGACGAAGGATGCCCGCCTACGCATCCGACATCAATCACAACCTTATTGTATAGTCGGAGATACGCTTTATCACGTCGGAGTGGATTCCATACTCCACCGTTTTTTGACTCTCGAGGAAGCTAAGAAAGTCCTAAATGATTGTCACAGTGGCGCCTATGGCGGTCACATGTCTGGTTATGCCACTGCATAGAAAATTCTTCGTGCTGGTTATTTTTGGCCTTCTATTTTCAAGGACTGCATTGTTGCGGTTCGTAAATGTCATGATTGCCAGATCTATCAGCGCAACATGTGTGCGCTGCCTGTACCTCTCCATCCTATCATTACTGTTGGTCCCTTTGCGAAGTGGGGCATCGATTTTATGGCGTGTAACCCTCACTTGGCCGGGGGCATGCTTATATTGTCGTAGCCATTGACTACTTCACCAAATGGGCCAAAGCAATGCCTACACTTGCCTCCGATGGTAAGATAGCTGCTCAATTCATATTCAATCACATCATTGCTAGGTTTGGTGTCCCTCAATCCATCGTTACCGATCATGGTTCCCATTTTCAGCATTATATGGTGGCAGAGTTGACTTCTAAGTTGGGTCTACGTCACGACTGCTCAACACCGTACTATCCTCAGGCCAATGGCTAGGTTGAAGCTATAAACAAAGTTCTTATCACCATGCTTCAACGTATGATTGGGATCTGCAAATCCAATTGGCATCTCATCTTATTTTCGGCTCTTTCGACATACCAAACTTCAGTTAAGAATGCAACCGGATTCACTTGTTTTCAGTTGGTTTATGGTCTAGAAGCTACTCTTCCGATTGAGTGTGAAATACCTTCCCTCAAGTTGGCTGTTGAATTACTACCGAATACTTCACCAGAAGAAGAGCGTCTCCTTTACTTAGAAATACTGGACGAAACTCACCGCTTTGCTTCTCTGGTTATCAAAGCACATAAGAAGCGGGTCAAAGCTCATTTTGACCAATCAGTTTCCCCTCGTTCCTTCGTTGAAGGAGACCTCGTCCTCCTGTACGACCGAGCTCATGATCAGCTGGGGGCAGGAAAATTTCAACCCATGTGGCATGTGCCCTACATTATTAAATGTGTGTTGCATAATGGGGCCTATGAGCTTATTGATTACGAAGGTCATCCTCTAGACCAACCCAGAAATGGGTTGTATCTCAAAAAGTATTATGCATGAGTCATTCATGCATGACTAATGTACATATGAGTTGTTTTTACTTTTGTACATGTTTTGTTTTGGTGTGCTTTGTGAGAATTTTTCCTATTTATTGGGTCTTTCTTATTGTGCAGATGTCTATTACCCATTATGTAGGTTTTGTGGATGGTGCTTCCCGCAGAACCAGGAATTTGTCTTCAGCAGACTGGGTAATTTATGATCTTGCTGGTGAGTTGATAGATCTGCAAGGTATTTGTCTAGGATGGAATACAAACAATGTCGTTGAATATAGTGCTATCCTCGAACTATTAATCGAGGCAATCAACCTTGGCATACACACATTGCTTGTAAATCTAGATTCACAGCTTCTCGTTCTTAAGCTCAATGGTCATTATTCGGTTAGAAACCCGTACATTTTGAGATTGTATTTATGTGTTTGTTTGCTAGAAATACATTTTATCTTATTACATATCAACATATTCCTAGGAGAATGAATGCATTAACAGATACAGTGGCTAACATTTTATTAGATAGACATTTCCGTAATCTATAAAATCATCATCATACGTAACAGATCCATGTAGGAAAATAGATGTATGTATATATCAAATTTTTGCATCAGTGTGCATCATAAATTCAAAAAATATTTGTGTTTCTGATACATCATGAGACATCATGTATCTCAAAATATGTAGATATAAAACCTAGGTGTCTAATCGTCATGATGCTCATGGTAACATGTCACTGCCCATACGAGCCACCTCAGCAAGCGGTGAATTTGGTTTGGAACCCCTATGATATGTCTCTGGTAGGCACAAGGAACATCATCGAATCATGCATAGTCTGGGACCCCGCGTGTTATGCCCTCCAAGTTGTGCACAATATCTTCCTCCTCGCCTCCCTTGCCATGAGGGTCAAAATCGTGAGGGATATGCCTCGATATCGAAGACATGCCTATGGGTCTCTCTGGGCCAACATCTGCAGGCGCATGGGTTTAACGTCAGAACATACATAATTTAAAAAAAAATAAAATCATAACACTCATGAAAATTAAAAATGAGTCTTACCCAAATCTTCATCCCAATCCTCTCCCTCTAGGAGTGGGAGGTATGGATCACCAGTAAAATCTATACTAGAGTAGGGCCAGTCCTCCATGATAATCAACTATCAGTGGAGCCAATCAAAGAACTCCGATCTCCAGGACATTTGTTGGCCGCCCCCGACCCTTGGCATCAGAGCTGCCCATTGGGCCATCCGTGGTTCCCTCGCTGGTGATGTCGAGACTATGACCTCCTGACACTAAAATATTAGTAGCCATTCTAGGAAGAATGATACCAGGATAGACCCATAACCAAATTTCTTCAATTTGATCTTCTTGCACTTTGTCAGTTGCAATTTCATATTTATTGTCACGACCTCTGCTCAGTTGTAGATGTTCGGTGTCAAACAGTCCACAACAAGAAGTAGCTGTGTCTTTGTTACTTCATGTGGTGTTTACAATCCCGTAGCTCGTGTGATGTTATGTAGCACTACCTTTAGTGCCAAGTTTGGGATAGTATGGATATCGAATTTCCCACTTCCTGATCCATTTCATGCCCCTGGACATACCCTGTCAATCACCATGGACATGTTCTCCATGCAAGGATGGGTGCCAGTTAGGATTGGTGCTGCTCCCGTCCGTGATAGTCCTGTTATGAAGTAGACATTAGAAACATCAATCTCGAGTTCCTGATCTCGAAGGATAAACTTTTCCTGATACTCATCCCATACGCTGATCAAATGCTGCAACAACTTCAGTTGAGCTCGGAGACACGGTGTTAAGAAGAAATTTTTCAGTGAACAGTCTCTGAGAGCTTCCATGCATCTCTAATTTTCCATGGAAATCTCATCTTCTTTGTTGTGTTCCCGTCCTTTCCATTCAATCACCATTCTACCGCTTTATACGTGTAAACATGTTCATATGTATGGTATTAGCTAATTTTGAAGCTTGAACTTGTGAAAAAATTGGCCCTTAACTTGCATTTTTATGTAAACATGGTCTGCGTGGTTGGTGTGACTATTTCTAAAACAATTGTGCCATTGGGCGCACCCCAGTTCAGAAAAATGGGGGATTGGCATGAGTTAGTGCCTGAAACTCGCACCAACTGTCGTGCCCTGAACTTTGCATTTTCCTCCTCAAATAAAAATTAAGGGTTGTAGACAGTAAAAGAGGACTTAAATTGAAGGGAAGGATGTCGGCTCTTACCTGGAACTAACAAATTCAAGATTGGTTTGCTGGACCGTCTGCTATCGTTGCAGCAAGATCACAGTATAAAATGAGTAACTATTGCTCCATAAGAGGTAAAAAGTGAAAAGTAATTATTTTTATCATTTTTGGCATTTTATAACTTTTCACAACCCTAATTAGGTTTTAAGATATATTTTTCAATTATTTTATTATATTATTTCAAGAAATGGGTTTTACAAGTATCTCTTGTGCAGTGACATGTTTTCGCGCAATAGTGATGAAGTAACGAGTTGTATTTTATACTTTTTCGGACTCGGTAAAAACACGAAAAAGTCACTACTGGAGTCATATTTCAGCTCTATTCTGACTCTCTAAAATTGAAAATATTGCCGAGATTTTTGTCGTTTTGAACTCATTAAATGGCTGTGAAATGATATCTACCCAGTATACTTTTACCCCTTTTTTGGGCTGGGATGAATTATTTACGAAAAAGGAATACCTTAGCCTATCGCGATTAAGAGGTTCTTTCAAATATTTTTTCCTACCTTTTTGGATCTGAGAGACTATTTACGAAAAGGGCCATGCTAGAGTTTTCTTTTCCGTCTTCTTTTCAAACTCTCTAAACATGAAAAGATGTGGAGTTCTCCCTTTGTCAGACTCGTTAAACCTTGATGACATCGGACATCGTCACCATGACATTAACCGAGTTCCTCCTTCCTGTTAGAGTCGGTATTTACATCCCTCCGTCAGAGATCATTTCTCTTATTGCATTTCATTTTTTAGGTGTCTCATTCCGCTCATTCATCTGCATTTTGTTAGGTGCATGCCATTATCTGACGGAAGGTTCTCTTCACGAGTTCTCATGTTTGTACCTGCTGGGTTTGGTCAAAGTTTATCAAAATTCATCAAAGTTCAGTTCAGTCATTTACAGTCATAGATGGTATTTTGGTCAAGAAGAATCATTTCACATTCTAGGTCTAGGGTTTGGTCTTCAAAAATGTTAAATAATGCCCGCAGGCCATGAGGATGTCTTCAATAAGTTTTCATTTCAAGATTTTCATCGTCAATAATGCTCAAAGATGTTTCTTCTGCAAAACTCTGTTTTGAAGAAGAAATTGTCAAATTGGTTTTTTGTAATAAATCTGTATTTTAAAGTTTTTCCACCATAAAGTACTTCAAAAGAAGACTCTAGTCTTCCTTTGCCGAAGTTCAACGCCACCATCCCTGCAAAAATCAACCAAGAAAAGCCATCATTTCAAGCCAAAAATCAAAAGGAAATTTGAAAAACAGAGTTATATTAAAAGTGAAAAATGTCAATTTTGAAACATTACAAAGTGGGTCTTTACAAAGAGAAAATCAAATCCATGAAACTATATAGATATTCCAATGTTTATCAATGCCATTTTCATTCAAAGAGGTCGATTGAAGTTGAAGTTCAGTGGTGAAAGGGCGATTTTGTAATTTTGAAAAACCAAGGCTGTGTTTAAGGCTGCGCGGCGCATTGGGTAAGCGCGCAACGCACTGGGGCAACGCGACGCATTGGGCATTTTCACGCAGTGTTATTTTCCTCTGGCGCGACGCATCCACAGGACGTGGCGCACTGGGTTTGTGCGCGGCGCACAGAGCCTCCAAGGCCAAATTCATTTCCGCTCCATAAAAACTCAATTCCATTCAGCTCATTTTTCTCCAAGTAAGTTGACAAAGGCTGTTCAGTGATTTTAGTCATGTGTGGTGTGGTTTAGAGACGAAGATATTAGAGTTTGGTTGGTGAAAGAATAAACCCTATACCCATATTAAAATCTGCTCCCTAGGGTTTGAAAAGAGGTGTTGAAATTTGATTATTGGTGCTTAAAACTCCCACCCCATTTTTATTTGTGCTCTCATCACTGTTATCATATTGTTATCATAATCCCTTCTCCTATTCCCGCTGGCCCATATCCCTTATATCCTTTGTTCCCATGTTTCATCCTCAAACCCTATCACTTGCCATCACTTCCCTCCCTTCATATCATTGATAAAATTCTAATTCCCAAAGACATTCAAAGATTGTTTTGACATCCTTGACTTCACCTAGCTTGATTATGTCATTTAATTTATCCCTATCCCTAAAAACTACCCCCATCACTATCACCCATTCCTATATCACTTATAAAGGCTCCAAATCCCGAAATTCCCCAAGCAGTAAGTGACTATCCTTCCATTCCAAATTCACTTGACAGTCTATTGTATTCATTGTGATATTTCCTCACAGCCTCTCATTACATATGTGGCATACTTGGTATTGAAAGACAAACTCTTGTTTTCACCACCTACATATCAGCATAAACACCTTGTTTTCAGCACCATGTCAGAGACAAATTCATCATATGAGCAGGGATATGAGCAAGACAATGACTCAACCACCGAGCTAAATGTACCGAGTAGGTCTCATAAAAGTGGCAGGCATGTCAGGGAGGAGCCCACTTCTTTGGCTCAATTGCAGGCCTGCCCGCTTGCAATGACATGCTTTCAGCAACATTCATGTTTTCGGTATTGTGAGATGATTTCTCAGATTCAACATCATCAAGAGTTGGTTTGCTTATTTGTCCTACATTTGTGTGATGGTCATGTAAACCTTGTTGGAGTGAACTTCACCTTGACACCAGAGACCATTTCTGAGGCAACCGGGATACCAAACATAGGTGAGGAGTGGAATAAGAGACAACAGCTGGATAGAGCATATTATGAGCCTTACATCAGACCCGGTTATATGAGGCAACTCAGCAGGGTGTTTCCTTTCAGATTCTTGAAGGAGTCCTATGCGCCGTTAATGAAACTCATCATTAGATACTTCAGCTGTGAGGGTAGATTCTCACACCTTTATGCATACCATATCAGAATTTTGATGCATTTCACGAGAGTGAGACTGATGAATATTCCATACTTCATGTGCCGAAACATATAGCGGATGACTACCCTTGTGCAGAAGAAGACTCCAAAGCAGCAACATAACGGCATCTATCATTATGCGCTCATCAAGATGATTGTGGTACATCAGCTTGGTTTGCAGGGCATTGCATGGGAGGAGTTCATTTCCCGTGATTTCTTTACAGCCCCTCAGCCTCCTCCAGAGATTGTTCACGATGCAGGTGAGCCTTCGCATCAGTTTGAGGTTCCTGAAGACAGAACCTATCAGTGTTCCAGTATGTGTTACATATCAGAGAGGTACCAGAGCATTATTTGCAGCAGGACGACGAGTACTATCTCCGCCCAGGGTGGAAGGGGTCTCGTTACCTTCGATAGCAGCGCGAGTACTATCTCCACATGGCGTGGAAGGGGTCTCACCTTCTACATCAGCACAGGTACAGGACAGAGGCAAGAAGCCTATGCACGATGAGGGCCCTTCAGGAGGCCAAGACACTGATTTTATACTCATCGATGTTGATTCGAGCTCTCCCAGCTCAAAGCTGAAAGAAATCATCCAAGAGCAGAAAGCTGAGATTGACATGCTGACCGAGAAATTGCAGAGAGCTCAGTGGGTTATAAATTACTTGGAGCAGTGGAATAAACAATTGGAGGATCAGCAGACACTCATAGAGTTGCGACAAATCCGCGAAGACCGTGAATTGGCTCGAAAGAGACCAGGTGACGTGACACCATTTGAGTGGGAGACTTGCCTTACGAGCGTCAACATTCATCTTGAGAAGCTCTTGGCAAAGGCCAATAGGGACAAGGATATGCTCAGACATATGAAGAACCACTATTGGGCCCGCACACATGTTTGCAGAGCGAAAATGAAGATCCTGAAGGCGAGGTTGAGAAAAGCACTGAAACGTCGGAAAAGGCCTGATCCACTCTGAATCTTGGCCGAAGCCTCCTTGGCTGAGCATGAGACATGATGGGAGACCTTCACTCCGAATTTCAGAAAATTTGGAGTAAATTTTGTCATTTTTGAAAATTTTGGTTGCAAAACAGGTTTTTCTGCTCGACGCGTCACGCCACCTGACGCGCGCTTATGATTGGGACATCTTTTGGAGTAAAACTTGATATTTTTGGGTTTGTTATGGTAAATTATGCATGATCAGGAATGGCTGAGAGATTTCATGAAGTTCTGGGTGGTCTTAAAGGTCAAAAACACTCCAAAAATGGCCTTTCTGCCACTTTTTGCACTAGCAGGAACCAGTCTTGGGAGATTGCAGTTTTGGAGGGGCTAATGACATCCAAATTGAAAAATTCCACTTGGGTTGGATAGAAGACATCCAGGGATTTCCAACGAGCTATCATGAGCTCAATTTTTACTTCAGGAAGTGCCCCAAAAATAGGCTCAAAGTGGCGCGGCGCATTGAGTTTTCTGGCGCGGCGCATAGAGGAATTTTGCCCAATTTTCACTTTTCAGCTCAGAAATTCGGCCAGTTTGACTAGTTTCACTTTTGGATGTAATTGTTGATCTATCTTGATGTAATTTTGTGGCTATGATGTAAATTTGGCATGTTTTTACTTATTCTAGAGGATTCATTCACTAAAAAGTGAAAATTAAGTGAATGGATCAGTTTCCTGGCATATAGAGGCAAGTTGTTTGGCTGCCTAGATTTTAGTTCCATGTTTAGAATTGGTTGAGACAACCCCTAGAAGGATGAGCTAGACCCCTAGAGGCATGGGAAGGGGTTAGGATGGTCTATATATTGTATTTTCTGAGACATTTTCAGGGTTGGACTCTTGGGAAAAGTTTGGCACCTCATTGTATATCCATTTTCAGTTTTTGGCAAAGGAAAGACCAAAGTTTTGCAACACTTGTTGGGATCCTTGTGGCTTCTGAGTTTTGATGATGTTTTTCTCCATGTATCTGTAAGTTTCATTGATGTTTATGTATGCCATTTCCCTTTCTCTTTGCTTCTGAATTAAACAAATGAGTAATTGAGGTAGAATTCATTAGTTTGCTGGTGCTCTGCCTTAAACTTTTGTTTAGTTTTACATGTTTCTCGTCAGTTTGAAGAGGATCCTTGCACTCTTTTTCCCTCTTCAGCTCCTCAGCAGTCTTTTCAATCCATTCATTTGATCTAAGACATCAAAGTCATTGCCTACCCTGCCCCAACTTGAACTCTGCAAGAATTTGGCCTCATCCCCAAGCCCAAAAATTGTCTTTCCCCTTTTTCCAACAAAATCCCAAAAAATCAAAATCAAACCCTCCTATTTGTTTATATAGCCTAAGATCAGTTGTTTTTTTAGTCATCTCAAGCCCCTTTGAATATTTTCATTGATATTGACCCGGAGAGAGCCCTCTCCTGTCCTCGTAGGGCAAGCTACGAGGCTGAGTGTGGTTTGGTGTTGTCCTTTTTCTGCCTTACTTCAGCCTAAGGTGGATTTGGGAAATAACATAGTGGCGACCATACTGGGGAAGAAAATGGTTTGCTTGTTGGTGTTATTTGTTTCATAAGTTACAGACGGAGCCTGAAGTTACGCCAGGTAGCTTTCGAAATGCTTTTGCTTTGCATTAGCGGAAGTAGATAAACGCTGCTTCAGTCAATCTCCGGTTTATCTTGTGAACGTGACATTTGACTTGTGAATTAACCCAGTATATTACATCGTTCTGGACTTTGGGTGATTGAGTCTAGAATTTGATAGGCTGAATAGATCGGTTTTGATTTTTGAATAGATCAACACACTGGCTTCCAGAAGACATACAAGAGCTAATCCCGATCCTGATCCGCCTCCAGTGTATGAGAATCCCAATCTGATTTCAAGAATCCTCCATCGAGAAAGTCCCGTGATCCCTTTGTTGAAATCTCATTAATGCTCGACTGTATTTGAGTTCCTTGAAGATATTGAGTTTGATGACCAATTCGAGCTGTCGTTGTTTGAAACTAAATCTGAAAGTGCTACTGGTTCTACCGTCATAAATCCCAAGTTTATCAAGTATCTTGAGATTGAACAAGCCAATAGATCTATTGATAGTTACATCTTGAACATCCAAAACTCTGTTATGGCAACGAATATTCCTGAGTTTATCGAATCTGCTTCTGAAACTCTTGGTCCATCAGCAGTTACTTCTGATTCACAAGTTCACGCTGAATCTTATTTCATTCCTATCATTCTCGTGCAACCATCTATTTCTGATCAGAAATCTGCAGTAGTTCCTCCTCCATCTCCACCACATATACCTCGTACATCTACTGCTCCTTCTCCACCTGTTTCTCCAAGACAGATCATAAATCCACCAAGAGCAATGGCTGCTAGATTCACACCTCTCGTCTTGCCCCAGAACTTGTATCCCATGCCCGCTGATTATCAGAGTAAAATCCCTTTGTTTGATGGTACTCCTCAAAGTGTGCCTGCTCAATAGCATATTGATAGAATGACAGACTTTTTTGATCTTCATGAAATTGATGAAGAGAATGTCACCATGAGATTGTTTGTGCAAACTTTTGGAGGTGAGGTACGCAAGTGGTTCAGAGCTTTGCAGCCCAGAAGTATTAATACATTAGAAGAGCTTCAGAGACAGTTTTTAGATCGGCGGGAAATGAAGAAAGATCCACTTCAAATCACTTCTGAATATACCAAGATCAAGCGCAATCTTGGTGAGTCCGTCCAAGATTATATTATCAGATTTAATGCGGTTTATAATGCAATTCCTGATGATTTGAGGCCTTCTAAGAAGTCAGCTTTGTTAAAATTCCCAGATGGTTTTGATCCAGAGATGGCCTATTCATTACGAGATAGAGATCCGCCTACTTTAGAGGACATGCAGAAGATTTCCGTGAGTGTTGAGGCAAATTTGAATGACAAGAGAGCTAGATTGAAAGCAGAGAATAAAGTTGTGATAAAGGAAGAAGCTTCTACATCTACATCAGATCAACTACTTCACAAGGTGGAAAGAATGATTGAAAAGCTCACACTTGATAAGCCCGAACCGCAGATTCGAAATCCCAACTTCCGTGGTCAGCAGTAGCCCCAATTCAGGATTAAACAACGAGAACAATGAGCATTAGAACCAGCAGTCTAGCAGCAAGTAAAGACACCTCTTCAGCAGAATTTTGTTGGTCAGGATTCAGATGATGAAGATGATGTAGTAGGGGAGGAAAATCACTTCTTTACTCCTGATGATTTTCCCATTTATATCACTGAAGATGAGGAATATGCAGAAAGTTCAGCGGTACAAAGAGATGAGGATTTTATCTTGGCCAATGATGCAGCTCTTGAAGAAGAGTCGAATGAGTATCAGAGAGGTTATATGAATGCATTGTCAGCCCAGCAGAAGCAATATTCTCTTAGAAACAGAGATGTACCTGTCAATCCAATTCAAAAGAGAAAGGAAGTTTCAGCACCTAAAAACGATTCACTTGTTGCACAAAAGAAACTAAAAGAGATAGTTGATCCCGCTGCCACCAAGTCATCATCAGCAGAAAAATCAAATCAACCAATTACAACGAGGGAGAAGGCTGAAAAGAAAGATGTTCCAGCCAAAGAGATTGAAAAGACTTCAGCCTTTAGTTTGGAGAATGAGATTTCTAAATTAAAGGTATCCATTCCCTTGACTGAACTAATGAAGAACAACAGTTATAAAGGTCAAGTTTCTAGAATTTTGAATTTCGATCCCATGTCTGATATGGTGAATATTGAAGATGATCAACCGGAACTGATATTTGGACCAGCTTTAGATGGTGAGTCTCCGGACAACGAAGTGCCTCCTTTTTATATCAGTCTTAGATTGCATGAGTTTGTATTGCATAATGCCATGTTCGATTCCGGTGCTTCCCATAATCTTATGATGAAAGCAATCATGGAGAAGTTGGGTTTAGACATCACTAGGAAGTACCATGATCTTTATTCATTTGATTCTAGCAGAGTGAGATGTATTGGGCTCATTAAAGACTTGGTTGTTAGTTTGGATCAGATTCCTACAAAGAATGTTTTGATGGACGTTGTTGTGGCAGACATTCATCCCAGGTTTGGTATGTTGATTTCCAGATCTTGGGGAGAAAAATTGAAAGGGACATCACAATTATATTTCTCCTATGTGACGATTCCCATGTTTGGCCAAATGAGAAAGTTGTACCGGGAAAAAAAAATGAAGTATATGATTACAACCAAGGAGAAACCGGTCAATCATCCGATTAATTATGTACATACAGATTTATAGTCTTTTGTTTTGTTTGCCGATAGTTTCAATGATGTAGATAGTCAGTTAGTTCAAGCAGAAGATATTCCAGAGATTACTGAGAATTTCAGAGAAGTTTTGCAGAAAGAAAGGCAACGACCGGAAAGCACAGTTGAGCAATCAGCTAAAGACAGTGGACAACAAGCAGAAAAAACAGAGCTAGCACAATTTCAACACTTAGAGGATGATGAAGAGGGTCTATGGACCATGGATTTCGATCGAAATATTATACTCAATCACGTCAGGTAACGGGGAAGGAGATCGTTGATGGTCCTCCTCCTCTGCCTGTTTTTGGCCCTCTTGAGATTCAAAGGCCCAGTGTTGAATCCGTTGTACGACCACTTTCCAAAGGTGTAATCCGCAAGTATTCTTAAAATCCCGACGCCCATGCCGCTCACCATTATAGTATTGTTGAGGATTTGGCTTAGGCACCATCTGCAATGTCCGCATTAGAAGTACTTCAGATTTGTCCATCCCAACAAAAGGCTTTTTTTTTTTCTTTTTTTCTGCGATTGGCAGGATTGACCCTGCTGATACTAGCCTTCTTGGTTTCGATTTAGAGAATTTCGTTCCACAAATTCTGCATCAGATTGCGCTGATTATTCAAGTTGTTATTAATGGTCTCAAAATTCATCGTGAAATTGTGGATGAGGGTGCATCAACCTATGTCATGTCATATTCTCCTCGGTCGCAGTTGGAATCACGTCATGTTGTGCATTCTGTCCACTCTCTTTCATGTTCTAAAATTTCCGCACGAAGGAAATATTGTTACTGTTGATAAATTTTACTTCTTCACCTCTTCTTCCGAGAACAACGTTCCATATGTGGATCAAATTCCTACTCCCTACGAGGGCGTAGGGTCAGGCCTTTTCAAGGATCCTGCCCTCATGGGTATTTTTCCCCTTCCTCCACCAAACACTGTTCAGATTAATATGATCTCTTGGTCTGATGACCCATGGATTATTACTTCGCCTGAATAGATCGATTCTTTTAGATATTTGATGTCGTTGAGTCCGATTGAGATTGATTATTATGAACCCATTGCGGATTCAGAAACTCCGTCCTCTGATCATAATCCTTTGAGCATGTCTCTTGATATTTATTCTCAATCCCCCTGGCTTGGAAATCCAGATTCGTCTGATCCTTTGAAAGAAATGTTTCCCTTCGATGAAGCCATCATGGAAACTATGTATCTCGAAGACCTGTTGTGGGACGATGGTCATCATCGTTCCTCGTTCATGCCTAGCCTTGGGGCCATGTTTTTGTGTCATGAGCGATTTGCATCTCAGTTTCCTTATCCTCTGCTTCAAGTTCCTGTTCTGACACATGACGTTTTTATAGAAGGTAACTTCAGTAATATTACAAAGACGATGCCTATTGACATTTCCATGAAATCGAGAATTTTCGAGAACGTCCATATCGGGGTCACTTGTTCTTTTGATGAAGTACAAGTTTACACTAGCCTTTTCCACGAGTTCTGTGATGTGTTTGCATGGTCCTATGAAGAAATTCTCTACATTGGTCCAAGTATAGTGGTGCATTAAATTCCTACTTACCCGAGTTTGAAACCTGTTTGCTAGCGTCTTCGCCCTGTGCACCCTAGAAAAGCTGCTACCATTAAAGGTGAAGTTGAAAAGCTTCTCCGAGCTGGTTTCATTTATTTGATTCCCTTGATAGAATGGGTCCCTAATATTGTCCCTGTAGATAAGAAGTAGGGAACCATTCAAGTCTACGTTGATTATCATGATATTAATCGAGCTTGTCCCAAGGATAATTATCCTACTCCTTTTATTGATCAAATCATTGACGACTGTGCCGGGAGTGAGATTTTTTCCCTCATGGACAATTTGTCTGGTTATAATCAGATTAATATTCTCCCGAATGATCAACATAAGACTGCCTTCATCTATCCTTGGGGTACTTTCACATATAAGAAGCTCCCATTTGGCTTAAAGAATGTTGGGGCCACATTTTAGCGGGCGATGTCGTATGCTTTTCACGATATTCGTCACATCGTTCAGCCTTATTTGGATGACCTTCTGGATCATTCAGCTAAGCGTATGGACCATCCTAACCATCTTCGTCAGATTTTTCTTCGTTTTCGACACTACAACATTCAGCTTAATCCGCACAAGTGTGTCTTCTGCGTTGATTTCAATAGACTCTTGGGGTTTATCGTGTCCAAAGATAGAATTATCCTCGATCCACTCAAGGTTGAGGCTATCATCAAACTCCTCTCTCCCTCTTCATTGCATCAGTTGTAGATTTTACAAGGGAAGGCTAATTTTCTACGCCGTTTCATACCTAACTATGTATAAGTGGCTAAAGGATTCACACGATTATTGAAGCAAGGTGTCCCATTTTGTTGGGATGAGATTTCTCAGAAATCCTTTGATGCGCTGAAGACATTGCTTGTCAACGCTCCTCCGTTGCATCCTCCAAACTATCATCGTGATTTTTCCCTCTATTTAGCCACCTCTTTCAGTACGATTGCCATGGTTCTGGTACAAGACGATGATGACGGTGATGAGCATGTTATCTATTAATTATCTCGTAACCTTCTCAATCCTGAGACACGCTATGCACATGTCGAGAAGTTAGCATAGCTGCGGTTTAGGAAGTTCAAATTTTCTTCATTATATTCTTTTGTGTACTATAACCGTGATTTCTGATTACAACCCTATGACCTATATATTATGTTGACAATTGTTAGGGGGAAAATACTCGAAGAGGATTGTCATCCTCCAAGAGTTCGATTTGGAATTCATTGCTGCGAAGTCGAATAAATCATTAGTCTTTGCTAATTTTATTTGTTCCCTCCCTTCAGACTCTACTCCCTCTTGTTTTGAGGAATACATTCCAGACGATACACTTTTCTTTATTAGCACCCTCAATCCCTGGTACAGTGATATCATATTCTATCTTTAGACTTCTATTTTCATATCTGAGTTGACGAAGGATGCCTGCCTATGCATCCGACATCAATCACAACCTTATCGTATAGTTGGAGATACACTCTATCACGTCGGAGTGGATTCCATACTCCACCTATTTTTGACTCTCGAGGAAGCTGAGAAAGTCCTGAATGATTGTCGCAGTGGCGCTTGTGGCGGTCACATGTCTGGTTATGCCACTGCACAGAAAATTCTTCGTGCTGGTTATTTCTAGCCTTCTATCTTCAAGGACTACATTGTTGTGGTTCGCAAATGTCATTATTGCCAGATCTATCAGCACAAGATGCATGCACCACCTGTACCTCTCCATCCTGTCATTACCGTTGGTCCATTTGCGAATTGGGGCATCGATTTTATGACATGTAACCCTCCCTCGCCCGGGGGGCATGCTTATATTGTCATAGAAATTGAATACCTCACCAAATGGGCTGAAGCAATGCCTACACTTGCCTCTGACGGTAAGACAACTGCTCAATTCATATTAAATCACATCATTGCTAGGTTTGGCATCCCTCAAGCCATCATTATCGATCATGGTTCCCATTATCGGCATTATATGGTGGCGGAGTTGACTTCTAAGTTGGTTCTACGTCACGACAGCTCAACACCGTATTATCCTCAGGCCAATGGCCAGGTTGAAGATGTAAACAAAGTTCTTGTCACCATGCTTCAACGTATGATTGGGATCCACAAATCCAATTTTTATCTCATATTATTTTTGGCTCTTTCGGCATACCAAACTTCAGTTAAGAATGCAACCGGATTCACTCGTTTTCAATAGGTTTATGGTTTGGAAGCTACTCTTCTGATTGAGTGTGAAATACCTTCCCTCAAGTTGGCTGTTGAATTACTACTGAATACTTCGCCAGAAGAAGAGCGTCTCCTCTACTTAGAAAGGTTGGATGAAACTCACCGCTTTGCTGCTCTGGTTATCGAAGCACAGAAGAAGCGGGTCAAAGCTCATTTTGACCAATCAGTTTCCCCTTGTTCGTTCGTTGAAGGAGACCTCGTCCTCCTATACGACCAAGCTCATGATAAGCTGGGGGAAGGCAAATTTCAACCCATCTGTCATGGGCCCTACATTATTAAATGTTTATGTATAATGGAGCCTATGAGCTCATTGATTACGAAGGTCATCCTCTAGAACAACCTAGAAATGGGTTGTATCTCAAAAAATATTATTCATGAGTCATTCATGCATGACTAATGTACATATGGATTGTTTTTATTTTGGTACATGTTTTGGTTTGGTGTGCTTTGTGAGCATTTTTCCTCCTTATTGGGTCTTGCTTATTGTGCAGATGTCTATTACCCTTTATGTCGGTTTTTGTGGATGGTGCTTCCCGCAGTACCAAGAATTTGTCTTCAATAGCCTGGGTAATTTATGATCCTGCTGGTGAGTTGATAGATCTGCAAGGTATTTGTCTAGGACGGATTACAAACAATGTTGCTGAATATAGTGTTATCCTTGAACTATTAACCAAAGCAATCAACCTTGGCATACGCGCATTTCTTGTAAATCTAGATTCACAGCTTCTCGTTCTTCAGCTCAATGGTCATTATTCGGTCAGAAACCCGTACATTTTGAGATTGTATTTACGTGTTCGTTTGCTAGAAATACATTTTTATTTTATTACATATCAAAATATTCCTAGGCAAATGAATGCATTAACGGATACAGTGGCTAACATTGTATTAGATACACATTTGTGTAATCTGTAAAATCATCATCATACGTAAAAGATCCATGTAGGAAAATAGATGTATATATATATATCAGATTTTTGCATCAGTGTGCATCATAAATTCAAAAAATATGTGTGTTTCTGTTACATCATGAAACATCATGTCTCTCAAAATATGCAGATATAAAACCTAGGTGTCTAATCGGCATGATGCTCATGGTAGCATGTCACTGCCCGTACGAGCTGCCTCAACAAGCAGTGAATTCAGTTTGGAACCCCTACGGTATGTCTCTCGTAGGCATGGGGAACATCGTCGAATCATGCATAGTCCGGGACTCCACGTGTGATTCCCTCCAATTTGCACACGATCTCTTCCTCCTCGCCTCCCTCTCCATGAGGGTCAAAATCGTGAGGGATACGCCTCGATATCGAAGACATGCCTGGGGGTCTCTCTGGGCCAACATCTACAGGCGCATGGGTTTAACGTCAGAACATACATAATTTAAAAAAAAATCATAACACTCATGAAAATTAAAAATGAGTCTTACCCAAATCTTCATCCCAATCCTCTCCCTCTTGGAGCGAGAGGTACAGATCACTAGTAAAATATGTACTAGAGTAGGGACAGTCCTCCATGATAATCAACTGTTGGTGGAGCCAATCAAAGAACTCCGGTCTCCAGGACATCTGTTGGCCGCCCCTGCCCTTGGCATCAGAGCTGCCCATTGGGCCATCAGTGGTTGCCTCCCTGGTGGTGTCGAGACTATGACCTCCTGACGCTAAAAGATTAGTAGTCATTCCTAGAAGAACGATACCAGGATAGACCCATAAAAAAATTGCTTCAATTTGGTCTTCTTGCACTTTGTTAGCTGGCATTTAATATTGACTGTCACGGCCTCTGACCAGTTGTAGATGGTCGGTTTCAAGCAGTCCACAACGAGAAGTAGCTATATCTTTATTATGTGGTGTTTGAAATCCCGCATCTCATGTGATGGTATGTAGCACTATCTTTAGTGCCAAGTCTGGGATAGGTTGGATATCGACTTTCCCACTTCCTGATCCCTTTCGTGCACCTGGACATACCCTGTCAATCACCATGGACATGTTCTCCATGCAAGGTCGGGTGTTGGTTAGGACTGGTGTTTCTTCCCTCTGCAATAGTCCTGCTATGAAGTAGACATCAGAAACATCAATATCAAGTTCCTGATCTTGAAGGATAAACTTTTCCTGATCCTCATCCCATATGCTAATCAAATATTGTAACAGCTCCAGTTGAGCTCGGAGACACGATGTTAAGAAGAACTTTTTCAGTGAACAGTCTCTGAGACCTTCCATGCGTCTCTCATTTTCCATGGCAAGCTCATCTTCTTCGCTGTGTTCCTGTTCTTTCCATTCGATCACCATTCTGCCACGTTATACCTGCAAACATGTTCATATGGATGGTATTAGCTGATTTAGAAGCTTGAATTTGTGAAAACATTGGCCCTTAACTTGCACATTTAAGCAAACATGGTCTGTGTGGTTGGTGCAACTGTTTCTAAAATAGTCACACCAATGGGCGCACCCCAGTTCAGAAAAATGGGCGATTGGCGCGAGTTTGTGCTCGAAACTCGCGCCAACTGCCGTGCCCTAAAATTTGCATTTTCCTCGTCATAAATCAAAATTAACGGTTGTAGACAATAAAAGAGGACTTAAATTGAAGGGATGGATGTCGGCTCTTACTTGGAACTGACGGATTTGAGATTGGTTTGCCGGATAGTCCGCTATCATCGCAGCAAGATCACAGTATAAAATGGGTAACTATTGCTCCATAAGAGGTAAAAAGTGAAAAGTAATTATTTTTATTATTTTTGGCATTTTATAACTTTTCACAACCCTAATTAGGTTTTAAGATATATTTTTTGATTATTTTATTATATTATTTCGAGAAATGGGTTTTAAAAGTATCTCTTATGCAGTGACAGGTTTTCGCATAATAGTGATGAAGTAACGAGTTGTATTTTACACTTTTTCGGACTCGGTAAAAACATGAAAAATTCACTACTGGAGTCATATTTCAGCTATTTTCTGACTCTATAAAATTGACAATATTTCCGAGATTCTTGTCATTTTGAAATCGTTAAGTGGCTGTGAAATGATATCTACCCAGTATACATTTACCCCTTTCTTAGGCTGGGATGAATTATTTACGAAAAAGGAATACCTTAGCCTATCACGATTAAGAGGTTCTTTCATATATTATTTCCTACATTTTTGGATCTGAGAGACTATTTACGAAAATGGCCATGCTGGAGTTTTCTTTTCTGCCTTATTTTGAAACTCTCTAAACATGAAAAGATGTCGAGTTCTCCCTTTGTCAGACTCGTTAAACCTTGATGACATTGGACATCATCACCATGACATTAACCGAGTTCCTCCTTCCTAGGGCTCGTAAAATGTACTAAGTTGGATGTGTCTGAAGGAAAAAATTACATTAAAAGCATATGCTACCCCCTTCAAGATTGTTTTAAAAAATAATTGGGGTACTCGCCAGAAATGGTGGGGGAAATGGAACCAGTTTTTAGTTATGTTGGAAATCTGTCGCTCTTGAACATGGCACTTGTCTGCATTCGTGTCGGGTTGGGGACATATCATTTCATAATTTTTTCTTCCATGGGTTTGTGTAATCTGTTTTGACCTGTCATTTTCTCTTGGCCATGTCATCATGACCTCAGATCCCTTGATGTCAAATACTTCCAAATCCAGTGGCGTGTCACTGATATGTTTAAGAGAAGTTTGCCTCTGCATTTTTCAACCTCCCTCTGATTCTCTGTTGGTCTTGATTCGCTATCATTATGTTCCTCTGTCTCATGTCGACAATGTGGGAAACATTATGGCCCTGATTCAACCAGGTAACTTCCTGTCGACTTCATCTCATTATCTAGGAATTTGATCTAGAGACTCCCTTCCGGTACCTTGGAGCCTGCATGCCTCAATGGCAAGTTCTTCGCATTCAACGAAAGGTCCACATCATTGGCCTTTGTTCGAGTGATTCTGCGGGTGTTCAGCGTCAGCTCACTGTTCACATTCCATGGATTGTACCTCTCATAACTTGAGGGCCATTGTCATTATTGGTGGTTTCTGTCACGTCTGCTAACAACTTTCATCATTGGCTAGTAATCAGGCGATTTTCTTGCATGTTCGACTTCAGCTCATATATTCGCATGCTTGAATTTGTACTTATTCGGGTCGAGATGGAGCACAAGACCCTGGGTTTTTTCTGATAAAATCCAAGCTGCGGATTCTTGTGGATTATCATGACTTATTTCATGACTCTTTTGATTGGATGGCTGCAACCATACCTGAGTCTATTTGTTGATCTTTACCACTGGATGGCTGTGTCCATACCTCGGATCTCAGTTTTTTATGTAATCTATTATGGATGGCTGCACCCATACCACATGTTCATGTATCAGATATATCAGTTGTATTTGTAATTGCATTTTTTTTCGACAGTGATGTTTAGTTTGAACGCGTTCTCGTAAATCATTTTTCTCCTCCCTCTCCCTTAGACCTCATGCTTTAGGCGGAATCTGTTACACAAAATTTTGTCACTGTCCCTGCAATCCCCATCTCGCACATTGGAGGGTCATTTCTATGACTAATCAAAAGTGTCATGCCTTGAAAAGACCATCATTGCATCCCTTTACATGAGAGTAATATTCCTTCTGTTGAAAATTCCCTGAGTAGAGCTTCAAAAACCCCTGTTTTTTCCTTGACGCGAGTAGCCAGTTATGCCCTCGTGTAAATGAGGAAGATTAACACTGGGACCCACGCCAGTTGGTGCTATGTCCTAGTTAGCCACCTGTGCTGAGATGTTTATGAAATGTTTTTTAAAAATATAGGCGGAGATTCCACTCTAACAACTTTGAGGATGAGTCATTGGGAGTGGTTGGATTGAATAACCACGAAAATCCTCCTTTATTTTATGGTTTCCACCTCTTGTGGGAACCTCCTAAAGGATAGGCCTCCCTTCCACCTTTTTAGGGATCCTAACCTCCTCCTTTTCCTCTATAAAAAGAAGCTATCTCTCCTTGCATAAGCTAGCTGAACATGGAGAACTTAGTACACTATAGCTGAATTGTTGAAGAGATAGAACAAGAAGGAACTTCGTTGAGAGAGCTTAAGTCTACGCCCTCATCCTGTCTGAATCCCCTGAAAAGTATTTGAGACGCGCTTCAAATAAACCCCGTTGGAGGAGACTGCGACGTCAAAGCTTTGGTTGTATCTCTTCGTTCAATCAATACATATACATGACTATTGTTTGGTTCCCATTTTGCGTTATGTCATTTGTTTAATGCAATATGCTTAGCCCTCTTTGACTGGCTAGTAGTTATGAATGAAGTTATTATGTCATATGTTGTTCTTGTGTACTGATCTATATGCAAGTATCCGAGCATGACTGCAGAAGGATTGTGACTTGCCGAGCCAGGAGTGAGAGGCCACCACCACTACATCCAGGATGACGTTATTGGACTCAGGTAGGTCAATCTATCGTGTTCTCTTTTCATTCAGTAATTAGGAACCTACACTCTAGCATGTCTCTTTGTTTCTAGACCCATTCTTGGGCTAGAGGTATCGCCACTATCCGCAGAGGGGATTTACCTGCTGAACACCTTCTTCCCTGTTTCTTTTCATGCTTCTGTCTTCCTGAGCTAGGGTATGAAAAATGTGACTAGTATCACTTTGCTTATCAGCTTCTACCAGTGTATTCTCTAACCATTATGTTTGGTTTGAGAATTTCTCAATGTCAAGCTTCTTTTCATGAATGTATTGAGTTAATTTACATTTAACTCTCATTTTTCTAATTATACCAAAGGGATCATAATATCAAAGAAAACTAATGCTGAATTTGTATTCTAACAACTATTTTTTTGCCTCTGAACCTACTTATCTGTTATTACATATGAATGGACCAACCTAGTTCTTCAGTTTAAACTGGGTTTTCTTCTTTGCAGCCAAGAAATTTACAACATCTGAGTTTAAAATATGTCTTCTATACTCTAGAGAAAACAACCTCATGGGGAGGTATTTTGGAAATTTATAAGGAATCATATTTGACACATAGACTCTTATTTCAGTGTGATTTTGGTATAAATACCAATCACCTGTCCTGCTTTGTTCAGACAACTGTAAAAGTTTCTTGATTTCATTGTTGATCCTAGGCTGAACATTGTTGTTTAGCAGATTTATCAATGGATGGATAAAAGACTGTGAACTCATCTGACTCCTTCCTGATCAAGGAAGTACAGAATACAACAGATTGTGGATTCTTCTACATCAAGCTTTTAAAGAGTTATAGGAAAATTTTATTACTGAGAATAAAGGAACCTGTGGAAAAGAAATGAAGTATACCTAAAGACAACTTCAGTAGGTAATTTGACTGGTTGTTCATGGATGCTATCAGCAATATACTGGGCAAAATTGAAGATAAATGCAAGGGGCTAGCTAGGTACAAAAATGGACAAGAAACCAAGTATTGATGCATCATCATGTTCATCTGTGAAATATCCAAGGATAAAATATAGCATAAAAATAATGTGTCTGTTTATTTCTGAGAATTTAGAAGAGGAGTATGGAGGGTTGAGCTTGGGAATTTCCACATAGGATGGCATGAAAGTTTGAAAAATTTGAAATATTTTGGGAAAATCTAAATCAAAATATAATTTAGTGAGTGCTTCAATAGATAAAGGATCTGCATTAGGCTCAAGCTATAGTTGAAGCATCTGGTTAATAGATTCAACTATAATGGTAAACAACACTTCTTTTTCTGAATTCCTAATGGCTCTTTGATATGGAGAATAGTAATATTGGCATAATCTAATAGCTTCTGGATATTGATGAGTGTGAGGAACAACATACTTAGGAAAATTTGATTCCCAGCTAAACACATCATCTTCTTGATCTAATTATTTATCTTGACTCCAATAGTGGAGCTCAAGAAGGTTAAACTCTGTCACAGGATCTGTAATTTTAAAATCTACATCTTCCAAGTGAGTATGTTCAACATCTACAGCAAGGGGTTGTATAGGGTTGATCACAATAGTGCTTTTGGATGCCATTAATAGGATTGATTTATCAATTTTAAACACTCTTGACCTTTAAAACTCTGATTTTAGGCCTGTGAAACACTTATGTAAGTTTAAAAAGTTTATAGAAGGAATTTAGATATAACATAGGTTCTATCTTGGACTGCAAAAGGATACTTCTGATCACTCTGACTCAAAACTGTCAATTCTTTATAAAAAAATCAATTTCCTGACCTTTATAGCCTCATCAAATGATATTAAGGGTTTATAGTGATATTTCTGTGATGAAACAATCCTAAAAATTCAAATTTTGTGCAAAAAGGGCTTTTGAGTACTATAGAAAAGGATTTGTATGTCTCAGAGGGATTTTTAAGTCTGCAGATGGCTAAAATCACTTCAAATTTTCTCTAAAAAAGGTCACAGCTTCGGAAACTATAAGTAATGCTCAGGGTTTGTAGAAATAATGACATTATGAAGCAATATGGTTGTTCCTTAGGCATACAGGCTTCAATTAATAGAATAATTCTTTCAGATTAAGGAATTAGTCTCTTTCTCTGAAGAATACTTTTGAAATTTGGAAATTTTCTGTGAAGAAGGGTTTTTTGGGGTTGGAAAGCTTTCAAAAGATTATTCTAGCCTTTATATGCAATCTAGTGGCTTCGCAGTGATTGTAGCAGTTGATTTCAATGAATTCTATTTGTTTTTGAGTTATAATAGAGGCAGCAACGTATTTTTCTTGGTCTGGGAATGTTTTGTACGCAGAAAACGGCAACAGAAGGTTTAAACGAATGTATTTCGGGTGTTTTATAAGCAATTTATGTGAATAGTGTATGCATTAAACACAGGTCAATTAAAAAAGAAAGTTTGTTTAGGCGCGGGGGAGGGTATAACCGCCAGGCGGTTTTTGCACGGTCAAAAGGCAGTAAGTGGGATTAGATGAATCAATGTGATCCAATAGAATCCGGGCGTGTGGAGGAGAGAGAAAGCGTTAAAATATATTTTATCGCAAGTTTTGATTTGTTTAACAATCGTGCTGAGAACTATGTGATAGGGGATCTGCACCGTTAGATCTGGCGAAGAGGAGTGAACGGTTGCGATCTTACGATAAATCTGCGAGGTTGAGAGGCATGGGGCCCAAGATATATATGCGGAGGGAATGTAAAATGTATTAAAATATTAGGTTTTAATACATATTTCTTATATGGAATATGATAGGCGGGTATAGTGTTTTATTAACAGATGCAACAAACGTAAGTTAATGTTACTATAGGCGGGGTATTTACATAATAGTAATAGTTTAACCTATGGTAGCGGGAATAATAATCATGTGGGGAATAAAACATGGGCTAAAACTTAAAATATGGGTGAGAATAATATTAAAATGGTTTAATATAATACATGCTTTAAGGGTAAATAAGGAGCTAAATATAAATTTAATATTTTTGTAAAAATGAAGTGCGATGAGGGAAAATATACTAATCTTATTATGAAACATGATATAGGAACGAATTTCATTGTTGTGGGTCCCTTCTTAATGTTTTTACACTTAGGATATAGTATTTTTTGGGTTTTTTGGGTAAAAGGGAAATTAATTAAAGGGATTTATTTTCCTTAAGTAAAATGAGTTTTATACTTAGGAAAAAGGGATTTTTGCAAGTGAAACTGAATGATGATGGTAAAAGGAAGAATGAAGGGGAAAATAATGAAAATGGTGGGGATAAAGAATTTTACAAGGGAATGACTTTTTTGAAGTAAGTTGGTGAATGAATTGACCAATTTCTGCTTATCCATGATTGTAAAAACTGCTTATGCCTACCCTTATGCTTCCTAACATTTTTTCTTCATTTACCTGGGTGCATTTGAGCTTGCAAACCCTTATTCATTTTTCTTTTAAAACAACAAACTAACTAATTCTATCCTTATTTCTTCCAAGGGCTCAAATTAAGCCGTTGAGGTCCTTATTTATTCTCTACCTAACTACTGATATGCCAAGATTAATTTGTTTGGCTAGATATTTATTCTCTATCTAATAACATGAAATTTAAAGCATGAAAAAGTCAAGTTTAAGCTATTTGACTTATCATGGATTATAGCATTTTGAACAAGTTGCACATAATATTTTATTTTGCAAAAAAAGTAAATAGTAGTGGCATTTGGATTTGCATCACTTTCATGTTTTATTTTTATCTCTTTTTTCTTTGGGTTTCATTTTCTATTCCTTTTTATCTTTTCTCTTTTAATTCCTTTGATTTTTATTTTAGGGCTTTTACCCTCTTTACATTTTTTATTTTATTTTTCTGATATGGGAAAACAATTTACATAAATCAAAGTATGTACATATTACAAGATTAATCAAAGTCAATTAAAAAATTATGAATCCTATTATTATATGACCCTAACACTCCCACAAGCTGATCAAAGTGTGACTTTTGACATAACTTCATCAACCACTACCACTAGTTGTTTTAGTAAACTTGCATAAAATAATTTTGCAAACCATGTACATATAATTTCTCCCACAAACTCATCAAGGTGTGACTTTTGACATAACTTCATCTTGACCACTACCACTAGTTGTTTTAGTAAGTTAATAAAATAATTTTGAAAACCATGTACATGCCATTTCTCCCACAAACTCATCAAGGTGTGACTTTTGACATAACTTAATCAACCACTACCACTAGTTGTTTAAGTAAGTGAAAACCACCACCACTTTAAGGAAAACCATATACATGTTTAATTTATCCCATACATGTGTCATTTCTCCCATAAACTTTTAGGCAAAATTTAAGGCATGTGTCATTTCTATGTCATTTCTCTGTCATTTCTATGTCATTCTCCCATAAACTACAAGGCAATGTCATTTCTCCCATATACTATAAGGCAAACTTTAAGGCAAACCATGTACATGTCATTTCTCTCTTAAACTCTATGCAAGGAAAACTTTAAGGCATGTCATTTCTATATGTGATTCCTCAAAATTTAAGGCAAACCATGCACATGCCATTTCTCCCACAAAATAAAGGCTTTCTCCCATTAATTCAAGGCAAACTTTAAGGCCTAAAAACTGAACCTAAAGTGGCTAAACTTCCATAGGATTTGGAACTTCCAAAGGATTTTAGTCTGTTTGTTGAGTGTTAACTTCTACAATTTCTAAAGGCAAAGTCTGTAAAGGGCCAGGTAGCCTTTGGATCTCATCTTTTCTCAAAGGTGACATATCCAGTAAATTCCCCTACAGTCAATCTCTGGAACAAATCTAAATAGAAGCTCTTCATTGTAATATCCATTTCTGTATATGCCATTTCTCCCATAAACTTTAAGGTATTTGAGAGTATTTTTGGAACCATGTACATGTCATTTCTATGTCATTTATCCCATATACTTTAAGGCAAAATTTAAATACAAAATATGTATATACATGTCATTTCTCTCATTTCTCCCATAAATTTTAGTAAGTGCATAAAATAAATTTTCAAACCATGTACATTTCATTTCTCCCACACACTTTAAGGAAAAATTTAAGGAAAACTACGTACATGTGTCATTTCTACCATACATGTGTCATTTCTCCTATAAACTTTTAGGAAAAATTTAAGTCATGCCATAATTTAGAACAGATCTAAATAAAAGTTCTTCATTCTAATATCCATTTTTGTACATGCCATTTTTCCCATAAACTTTAAGGTGACATTTTCTAGTGTTTTTGGAACCATGTACATGTAATTTCTATGTAATTTCTCCCATAAAATTTAAGGCAAACTTTAAGGCAAACCATGTACATACATGTCATTTCTCCCATTTCTCCCATAAATTTTAGTAAGTGCATAAAATAATTTTGCAAACCATGTACATGACATTTCTCTCACACACTCTAAGGCAAACTTTAAGGAAAAACATGTCATTTCTATATGTCATTTCTCCCATAAACTATAAAGCAATGCCATTTCTCCCATAAACTATAAGGAAAACTCTAAGGAAAACCATGTACATGTCATTTCTCTCTTAAACTATAGGCAAGGCAAACTTTAAGGCTTGTGTCATTTCTATGTCATTTCACTGGAATTTATATGTCATTTCTCCCATAAAATCTAAGGCAATGTAATTTATCCCCTAAACTATAAGGTAATTTCATTTCTCCAATAAACTATTAGGCAAACTTTAAGGCAAACCATGTACATGTCATTTCTCTCTTAAATTCTAGGCAAGGCAAAATTTAAGGCTTCTGGAATTTCTATGTCATTTCTCCCATAAACTATAAGGCAATGTCATTTATCCCTTAAACTATAAGCCAAACTTTAAGGTAAACCATGTACATGTCATTTCTCTCTTAAACTTTAGGCAAGGAAAAATTTAAGGCATGTCATTTCTAGATGTAATTTCTCCCACACACTTTAAGGAAAACTTTAAGGCATGTCATTTCTAGATCTAATTTCTCACATAAACTTTAAGGAAAAATTTAAGGAAAATCATGGATGCATGTCATTTATCCCATTAATTCAAGGCAAACTTTAAGGCCTAAAAATAGAACCTAAAGTGGTTGAACTTCCATAGGATCCCCCAAACTCAAGGCTTTCTCCCATTAATTCAAGGCAAACTTTAAGGCCTAAAAACTGAACCTAAAGTGGTTGAACTTCCATAGGATTTTAGTTTGTTTGTTGAGTGTTAACTTCTACAAGTTCTAGAGGTAGAGTCTGGAAAGGGCCAGGTAGCCTCTAAATCTCATCCTTTCTTAAAGGTGGCATATCCAGTAAATGCCCCTACAGTTAATCTCTGTAACAGATCTAAATAGAAGTTCTTCATTTTAATATCCATTTCTGTACATGCCATTTCTACCATAAACTTTAAGGAATTTTCTAGTGTTTTTGGAACCATGTACTAGTGTCATTTATATGCCATTTCTCCCATAAAATTTAAGGAAAAATTTAAGGATAACCATGTACATACATGTCATTTCTCCCATAAACTCAAGGCAAACTTTAAGGATAACCATGTACATACATGTCATTTCTATGTCATTTCTCCCATAAATTTTAAAGAAAACTTTAAGGATAACCACGTACATGTCATTTCTATGTCATTTCTCCCATAAATTTTAAAGAAAACTTTAAAGATAACCATGTACATGTCATTTCTATGTCATTTCGCCCATAAATTTTAAAGAAATATTTAAAGATAACCATCTACATGTCATTTCTATCTCATTTCTCCCATAAATTTTAAAGCAAACTTTAAGGATAACCATGAACATGTCATTTCTATGTCATTTCACCCATAAATTTTAAACCAAACTTTAAGGATAACCATGTACATACATTTCATTTCTCCCATTTCTCCCATAAACTCAAGGCAAACTTTAAGGATAACCATGTACATGTCATCTCTCCGATAAAATTTAAGGCATAATTTGCTAATGTTTTTGGAACCATGCACATGTCATTTCTCCCTTAAACTCTAGGCAAGGAAATCTTCAAGGCATATCATTTATATATGTTATTTCTCCCATAAACGTCAAGGCAAAATTTAAGACAAACCATGCACATGTCATTTATCTCATGCACATGTCATGTCTCCCATGCATTTGCAATAAATGTGTATTTAATATATTTTATTGAATTTGTTTTTTTTAGGGATAAAAAAATTCCACTAAATATGGTTGAAAAATGGACATTATGCATAGATGTTTCTTGCTATTCCAATCCAGGGAAAGTAGTGATTACAGATGTGATTTGCAATATTGAGACTAGCAAGGTCCTCCAAATGAAAATGAATAAACCAAGAACAACAACAAACAATGAGGCATATTATATTGAATTGATTGAAGGCTTGGGAACAACTATGGAGTATGGATCAAATGGAATTGTAGTTTTCACCAATTCTGAACTTGTGTGCAACCAGATGAAAGATGTGTACCAAGTTAAGAAGGAGAGGCTAAAACAACTGCATGGAAAATCAAATAATATTATTAGCCAATTTCAATTTTTTAGTATAAGACATTGTACAAATGTTAATAAGATGTCTACTGATTTATTATGTGGGGAAATGCCAATCCAATATTCATCTCTCAAAGATGAATTAGTGTTGAGACGATCTTCTTAAAAAATTCAAGATTCATCTCTCAAAGATGATTATTGTTGAGATGCTCTCCTTCAAAAAATATTGATGGACATTGTAACATATTTTTGATATGTGTATGTTTTTACTTATAAATGTGTCTTTTTTAATGACCATGCGTTCGTTTCAATTATATACCAAGTGTGCTCCCACCATGTAAAGTGGAACTTGGTGAACTTCATATTTGCAACTTGGTGAACTTCACATTTGAAACTTAGCGAACTTCACATTTTTATAAAATTAAAATGTGAGGAATTCAACAATTTTTTGTCTAAATGGAGTTTCAGGCGTATTTTTTAATGATCATGTGTTTTTTCAACTATATACCAAGTGTGCTCCCACCATGTAAAGTGAAATTGGGTGAACTTCACATTTGCAAGTTGGTGAACTTCACATTTTTATAAAATTAAAATGTGAGGACTTCAACATTTTTTTGTTTAAATGGAATTTCATGCATCTTTTTTAATGACCATGTTTTTTTTTCAATTATATACCGAGTGTGCTCCCACCATGTAAAGCGCAATTTGGTGAACTTCATATTTACAACTTGGTGAACTTCACATTTGAAACTTGGTGAACTTCACATTTTAAAAAAATTAAAATGTAAGAATTTCAACAAATTTTTGTTTAAATGGAGTTTCACGCATATTTTTTAATGACCATGTGTTTTTTCAATTATATACCAAGTGTGGTCCCACCATGTAAAACACAATTTGGTGAACTTAACATTTTTATGAAATTTTTGCTTAAATTGAGTTTCACACATCAATTAGTACTTTCAAACTTGTGTTTTACATAATTTGTGTACACTAAATTACATTAATTTTTTGAAATTTCTTTTGAATTTATTTTAAATAGTAATTTAAAAATAATTGTAAATGTCGACAATAAATATATCCATATAAATCATGGAGGATGAAGGGCGAAGATCAATAGAATCCCATATCTCTATGAGAGAGGGGGATCATGGATTGAGGGATGGTCATGATATTTAAATATAATCTTATCTCCATATATACATGTATGTACATATGGAATTGATTTTTTTATTAATTTTGTGAGTTAAACTAGTTGTTAATAAGTTTTATTTTTTATTTTTTAGGAGGTAGGAGGACAAGGGTGTCTACTCCATCAATGGAGCATGGCCATGGTTCATGCAATCGTGGTATGGTTCACGCAATTTAATCAGTGAATATGTATATGTATTTATATGTATGAATGTATTTTTGAATTGATTATAAATTCATATTTTTTTATGAAGCTTCACTTTCGTCTCGTGAGGTTGGTAGTGGTACACATTCCATCAAAAGGTGGTGGTGAATTGCATGAAGGTGGTGATATGTATTCCCCTAGAGGCCAATCAATGGATGGTCATGTTGGTTCTCAACCAATTGGTGGTCGTTCTGGTTCTCAACAATCTCAGGGTGGGCAAGATGCTAGCCAACCTGCTAGCCAACCATATCGAGGTGGCCATCAATCTGAATATTAATTTCATTCAATTTGTACAAATTTGTTTACATTGTTTTTTAATATACAAAATTTTATATATTGATGGAGAGGGTGAAAATGTAGCTCCAAATGTTGCTCGAAAAAGACGTAGGACAACACATCATTCAAGAAGAAGGTTGTACAACAACCACGACTTATCCGTATGACATTTCCGATATACCTTGGGAATCAAACATGAAGCAATGCACCTTACAAAGTTGTCCAAATATTCATTCAAAGTTGGAGAGAGATCTCGTGTCTTGACTCTCCCTGCTGAGAGTCGACAAATCTTGGAAATAGTTACTCACTCTTTAAGCAAACTAATAGATGTGTACCTAAATCTTGGGCCAACCACTGATACTTTTGTAGAAGTGATGAGAAAAATAAAGGAAATAGTGATGGGTCCCGATACATGGGAGGTTGTTAAACAAAGAGTTACAACAGAAATGGCCAAGTCTATGTTTAATTTCAAAGAAGGGCTGAAAATAAATATGCTAAGGGTGCAATATTTTAAGCACCCTGATATAGCTGGCTATTTGTATGATAGGCACCTTGCTGCCTATGGAAGACTCCCATGGAACAATTATAATCCGCTTTATTTTGCAAATTTATTTTATGTAGAATTATTTTTGGGAATGAAACCCAATTATAATGACCTTCCCTATGAATTTTTTGGTCCTGGGAAAGGTCGATTGTGTGACCATAGGGTTGCTAGGAGTGATGCTGAGTTGCCTCACCTTGAGCCACCATTGGTTAGGTGACCTCTTCATGTCGAAACTTTGTGGTCAGAGATGGATGCCACTTCTCAAATTAGCCGAGAAGCAAGGGATGCCATCATTGACAATGTTCAGAGTGGATTGGGTGGAGTTGATGTTTGTCTGAATCGATAAAAAGCATGTGAGAATGCACGCCCTAATTTTGTGTATTATAAAGATGAAGAGATAGACAACATGAGTGTTGAAGATCTCAGAACATATGCAAAGAATTCTCGCAATGGTTGGAAGGACCTAATTATTCATGAGCAAGAGGGCATGGGAACGATATGTGTTAATGGTTAGGGTGATTATTTTAACACATGTACAATTTGTAATAAATACACACACACACACACATATATATATATATATACATTAATCTAACAAAAATGTATCATTATATGTTAACACCATTTGCAGTTGTCACGCTTGATGAACAAAGATGATGTTAATATCACGGTCGGAGCCTCCGGTTCAAACAATCAAGATGGGTCTCACCATCAATCACACAACCAAGATGGTTCTCACCAGCAAGATATGTTGGAAACTTTTAGTGTTTTTAAAGTGAAAATTATGATGTAAAATTATTTTTTATCTATTATTATATATATCGAAACATGATGACATATTTTTAAAATAAATAATTGTGCACACATGTACATGTATATGTAATAAAATATTAATAGATTCTGATTCCGTCTGATGTTTTTGGGATGGTGGTACCTTCTTCTTCCTTGTGATATGTGCCAAATCCACCATCACAAGTATGAACAATTTTTTACTTTTAAATATGTTTTTAATTTATATATTCCAGCTCAAAAGTTCTATTAAAAAATGAGATCTCTAGATCTTGAGTTATTTTAATTTTTTTGAATTTTAGGCTTTTGGAGATTTTCTTTGGGAGCCACTCTTAGGACATTTGTTAGACCCACCATCATAGGTATTCAATTTTTCACTTAAATATATGTTTAGGTTATAAGTTATAAATTGAAGTTCAAATTTTTTAATTATAAATTGAGATCTAGATCTCGGGTTATTTTATACTTTTAAAATTTTTGAATTTTAGGTTCCTGGAGATGATTTATTTTCTCCACGAACTCTAGCGATGGAGTGTATGATAGATATAGGAACATCCACACCATTTGAACTATTTTAACAAGTTGTATAAATTTTTTGTTAATATTATTGAAAATTAGTTTATATATGCATTTTCATTTGAAAATTTTTAATGCACACACACAGTTTACTCTGGAAGATGTTCCTGTGGAGGAAGTTTTAATAGACGAGCAAAAAATGGAGAGAGAACCTCATGAGGTATTGCATGATTTTTTTTTTTCATTTTGTTTTTTTACATGAAGTTCTATATTCTCATTCAATTTTAAAACATTAAATTTAATGTTTGTACACATTGTGTACAGGTTCCCCATGCTTCACAGGATAGCTCAAGGATCATGACTTTGTTGGGAGGGACACTACATCCATCTGTATTTGATGGATGATGCACATGCATGTGAAACATTATATTTGATAGATTTAGTCTTAAATTCAATTTTTTATATATAGTCTTATCTAGATGCAGTCATATATTTACTTTTCTATATAACTTGATACTTGTAACGCTATACATTAAACTATATATATATATATATATATATAATTTTATTATTCATTTTGGACATATTTTACTGTTTCGACATATATATATATATATATATATATATATATATATATATATATAGTTTTAAACTACATTTACTCTTGTCAAGAATGATTTTAAATTTTGGATAGTTACATTTGGCATGTGATCACATGTTGTGATATATATAATGTTTTGTTTTTTAAACTCAAGTTCTCATTTTTTTTTTAAAAACCATGTACATACATGTGTATATTTTGGATCTAGTTGAACTACATTTGGCATGTAATCACATGTTGTGATATAATGTTTTGTTTTTAAAACTCAAGTTTTGGATGGTTGAACTACATTTGGCATGTGAAGTAATGTTGTGATATATAATGTTTTGTTTTTAAAACTCAAGTTTTGGATGGTTGAACTACATTTGGTATGTGATTGTGATATAATGTTTTGTTTTTATTGGATAGTTGAACTACATTTTGCATGTGAAGTAATGTTGTGATATAATATATTTTTTTTAAACTCAAGTTTTGGATGGTTGAACTACATTTAGCATGTGATTGTGATATAATTTTAGTTTTTATTGGATAGTTGAACTACATTTGGGATTTGAAGTAATGTTGTGATATAATTTTTTATTTTTAAAATTCAAGTTTTGGATGGTTAAACTACATTTGGCATGTGATTGTGATATAGTGTTTTGTTTTTAAAATTCAAGTTGTCATTTCAAAAACAAAATAAAATTCACATGAATATATTTACATAGAAATGATTTAAGTACATGTTTGAATATATGTTAAAACGATTGGAGTACAATACATATCGATGTGTATATATATATATATATATATATATATAAAATCACAATATTTTGGTTTTCAAGCTCCTGTGGTTTTCAGTTATTGAAGAGCTTCCCGGATTATCCACAGTATTTTGGAACAATTGTCGACGTTTTGAATCCCAACAGGGATCCATCTTCAGGAAGGTACCCTTTAGGGTATTAAAGCCCCCGGATCCAAGGTTTAGGCCATATCCACCCAAATTACACTGGTCCCCAAGGTGACCAATGCTCGGGGCCCCATCAAGATCCGAGCCCATCTAGTCGAGACCAAAGGCCATGTCCCCATACAAGTTAGGTCAGCTCTCAAGTTTGAGATGCCCCTCAGGAAGGTCACCATCATCGAGTATCTTAAACGCTGCTCGGCAATACCCTCAAGTTAGGTCACTAGTTATTTGACCCCAACCCTCAGGAGGTAAGGTATGGCCCCAAATTACACTGGTCCCATCAAGATCCGAGACCAAAACACCCATCCAGTAAAGGTCGGGTGCCCCTTAAGTCAAGTCTGCTCTCAAGTCTAAGATGCCCCTCAGGAGGTCACCATCATATGGTGATGTCGCATACCTGATGCCCTCAAGTTAGGTAACTGGTTTAATATCCCATCCCTTAGGAGGTCAGCCCGATCCTCTGGTACATCGATAACTCACCAGTAAAGGTATATCCTTTAGGGAATTAAAATGTCCTTCACAATGTCTGTGCCATATCAAGTCATGGTGTCCCTGGGTTTGACGCCATCTCAGGGATTAAATTGTCTATACTTGTATGCAGCATACTCATGTAGTGTAATACTGAACCACACGCAATAATGAGCACGTAAGGAAACGGGTTAGAATAATAGTACGACAGACCTTTAAAAAGGGGTATGTTAAGGATAAGGGCTTATCCGAATACCCTTATGACTTACTCTAGTCACAGCCAGTCAAGGTGTAGGCCCGGGTTGTGATGCCTTAGTGATGAAACCATTTTAGGTGTTTATACACAGTGCGCTTACACCAAGGCTGTTCAACTACATCCACCCTCCATGTGCCACCCCATGTTGCTACCTATGTGCCACCCTAGGGTGTGTTTTAGGATGCACCCTTGTTCAAGGATTGAAGGTTCAAGGAAGGTTGGGCTTGCTCAATATAAGGGGTTCCACCTAAGGAGCCAAAGGATCCAATGAGGAAGGTCAAGTTAAAGGTTAAAGGATGAAGGCAACCTTCGATCACCATATTATTCGATCAAAGTAGATCAATGACTGCCTTCAGCCTTCAACCTTTAACTTGACCTTCCTCATTGGATCCTTTGGATCCTTAGGTGGAATCCCTTATATTAGGCAAGCCCAACCTTCCTTGAACCTTCGATCCTTGAACAAGGGTGCATCCTAAAACAAACCCTAGGGTGGAACATAGGTAGTAGCATGGGGTGGCACAAGGAGGGTGGACGTAGTTGAACAACCTTGGTGTAAGCGCACTAAGTATATAAACACCTGCAGTGGTTTCATCACTGAGGCATCACAACCCGGGCCTACACCTTGACTGGCTGTGACCAGAGCAAGTCATCAGGGTATTCGGATAAGCCCTTATCCTTAACATACCCCTTTTTAAAGGCGTGTCATACTATTATTCGAACCTGTTGCCTTGCGCGCTCGTTATTGCTTGTGGCTCAGTATTACGCTACATGAGTAGGCTGCATACAAGTATAGACAATTTAATCCCTGAGATGGCGTTAAACCCAGGGACACCATGACTTGATATGGCATAGTTTCTGTGAAGGAAATTTTAATGCCCTAAAGGGTATACCTTTACTGGTAAGTTATCAGTGTACTACAGGATCGGGGCTAACTTCCTGAGGCCTGGGACGTTAAACCAGTTACCTAACTTGAGGGAATCGGGTATGCGACATCACCATATGATGGTGACCTCCTATGGGGCATCTCAGACTTGAGAGTTGACTTGACTTGAGGGGCACCCGACCTTTACTGGATGGGAGCTTTGGTCTCGGATCTTGATGGGACTAGTGTACTTTGGGGCCATATCTTACCTCATGAGCGTCGGGGTCAAATAACCAGTGACCTAAATTGAGGGCATCACCTAGCAGCGGTTAAGATGCTCGATGATGGTGACCTCCTTGAGGGGCATCTCAGACTTGAGAGCTGACCTAACTTGTATGGGGGCATGGCCTTTGGTCTCGACTGGATGGGCTCGGATCTTGATGGGGCCCCGAGCATTGGTCACCTTGGGGACCAGTGTAATTTGGGTGGACATGGCCTGAATCTTGGTGCCGGGGACTTTAATACCCTAAAGGGTACCTTCCTTACCTGTGTCAAACAATCATAAAATTTTAAAATTGCATTCTAGAACATATATATTGAGCATGTGCAACAATTTTCATCAATGCACATAGAAAAGCTACTTTCAATTGATAGTAAACTGGAAATTACAAAACACATACGACACATTTTGAAGCCAAGAATGAATATTATAATTTACTTTTAATAGACACACACGTCTAAAACAAAATTGTGCAACTTCAAATTTGCATCATATCAACTATGCTAGATACACAGATATGTACATTTTGCAATAATGACATTCTGACAAATTGTACCAGAGAATGTATGAAATCATTTAGACTAGATAATCTAGACATGTGTATCTGTACATGTGTATAAATTACTAGTGTGCATGTACCAAAACAATGTACATGTGAAAACACTTGCACAGATAACATAACAAGGCAGTTCAATTTTTAGTTGAGTTCTGGAAGTTCTAAAACATGAATCCAAAGAGAATAAATTATTGGGCAGTTCAATAAAAAAAACTTCAATGGAATTCCATCTTCAATGATTCGTTCATGATCAGTTTTTGACATTTTCCATTTCTTAATTTTCGTTTTTTTCTTTGATTGAATTTTAAATTTATGCGTGCTGCACACACCAAGTGACTATATTGACAACTTATGACATCAGGTTCATAGTCTTCAAAGTAAACAAAATCCCCACTTTGATTAGTTTGTTTGAAAAAATAACCTTTCATTATAATAGACCCTCTGTCATATGTAAATCCGTGATCATTATATTTTTCTAATAATTTCATATTTCGTTCAGTGCAATGCATCAAATAATAATTCACATTTTCATCATTGATAGTTGGTGAAATTACAGCAAAAACATCTCCTGAATAATAAAACAAACTTATGTATTGAAATTTAGATCATAATTAACATGAAAAGTTAGCTTTAAAATTAACATAAATGTACTTGATTTTATTATTTATTTCTAGATCTCTATCATTCAAAAGTAATTGAAATGTTACCTTCTTTGACAAGATCAGAAACTCGATCACCATCATATCATATTGTATCCTCTGATTGCATTTCTTCAAACATTGCAATGGACTTTTTCCCCTTTGTATTTAGCTTTGTATGTTTTCAATCTTTTACATACATTTTGTTTTCACAAACATCATTGGATTCTGTGTTGTTTATGTAAACATGACAAAAACAAGAATATTTTCTTTTATCCAATGCAAACACATTTGTGAACAACTTTGTTTTAATTGAATGCAATTTTTGAGTCCCTTTTATTGTTTCAACGTCATTTCCAATCGATCTATCTACATCTTTGACCCCAATATGCCGAAAAAAAATATGTGGAAAATTCAAAGAAGAACATAAATATGATATCAAAATACCATCAAAGATAATCATTGTGATAAATGTACACTGTTTAAAATGAGAAATCCAATAAAAATTAAATTGAATGTACCCTCGAACTTCCCTTGATCGGTTAGTCTCATGGCTTAGTGCAACGATGCACCATTGAACAACTTCTTTAGCTGAGAAAAGTCAGTTTGCAGAGGGGTCCATTTAATATCTTCAAGGTTCTCATTATATCCATACCCCTACACTGTCATGTTCTCCTTTTCCATGACCAGTCTCAAAGAAATTCCAAGAATATTTAATGTAGGTTTTCATATGAAGACAACACAACCAAAAGAATGATCGTGAAAATTTGAATTGACCTGCGCATCCATCTGACCATATCCAATGTTCATTGAATTTTATTCCACGACTTTTCAAGGAGTCATAAATCTTTCCAAAATAGTGTTGTAGAAAATATGTATCATGTGTATGATCGTGACTGATATAAAAGTGATATTATTTAATAACATGCCGTTTTTCACTGGTGATTTCTATATGATCAGCATTTTTTTTAGCATGTCTATATAGAATATGGATGAGCATGGATACTTGGTCTGAATTATAGTATTCAATCTGAATTTCTTTTTATGGAACAAATGTGTAGTTTTCTGCAAAATCAATTACTGACAAAATGGTCCCTGGTGGAAAATCTTCACGAGATTTTTTGTATTGCAAGTCCTGCCATCGACCTCTATGGGAATGCTTGGTGTATTTATAAATTTATGGTTCAAACTTTCCCAAAAAATCTATCACTTTATTCTTCTTGTAAATCAATTCTTTTAGTACTTGAACCTTGAATCGATGTATGTATATATTCATATTTCTTCCATTTCACTTTCATGTTGGAAACTGATTGATAATTTATGTCAATACGATATTTGTTTTGAAATTTAGTCAAATTTCCACAATCATCGCATTTTTTACCACCAACACATTTCTTTTGGTAAAATAATTCATGGCTTCTACTTCCACATAGAATTTGAGATATGAAATCATGGATAGTGGAAGGAGGAGGTGAATCTTTCCAAAATGTTCTACCAAAATTAAGGAATTTGTCATAATATAACTGAAATTCCACATGATAACAACAACAACAAGTGTCGCGTACGGTGATAGGTTTTACATACCATGGTTTTTGTTGCACAATAGCACTGATTGAGACAGCAATTTCACGATTCTCTTCTTTGAACTTGTTGAAAAACTCTATCTGAGTGGTGTCCAAGAAATGTTTTGGATGTTCTTCATACTGATTTCGTGTTATTCTTCTTTGCATCACATCCCTTGCATTTGGCAAAAGACGTGAATTTTTCATCGAATATTCATATATTGTCTTTTAACATTTTCTCCAAGTCTATCTTTGTATGGTTGCCTACAAATAGTTGTCCAATAAGGGAGTTCATCATTTACATGTATTTGCAACCGAAATTTTCGATGTTTGTGCAATGTTTTTCGTGAGGTTCCTAATGCTCGTACCATAGATTTTACCAAGTGATTCTCTTTAGTAATTGATGAAACCACTGCCATATGTATTGCTCTATGTGCATCTGAAACATTTTTCTGTCTAGATCTTCTAATTGAATTTATAGCACTATTTATATTTTGTATCACATTTTCCTTCATTTTTTATCTTTTGTTGATTTTCGAATACCCAATAAAGTCGTAGCTTCTTTTAATTTCCTTAATGTTAGAAGACCTTTCAACAATTGGACTTGAACTACCACGTTTTACTTTATGAAGTACGAATCAAAAATTCAATTAACACGATATCATATAACATGGTCAGCTTTTTTATCTCAATATGTGTGACTCTCAACATTTTCTAACATCTCATCATCGATATTGATTTCATCTGTACATATTCAATTAATAATACATAATATATTTACATATTCAATAAATAACTAAATTATTAAATATGTATAATTTCAATAATACGTGCATGTGTTCAACACACACACACACACACACACACACACACACACACACATATATTTCTAGTGATTCAATTTTTTCACTTGAATTTCTTTCAACATTTTCACCATCTTCAATCATTAGTTCAATATCTCTTTCACTTTCTCTTTCAAAATTTTGTATCTCATCATCAATGTTTTGAGGAATATCTCTCTCTGTTTACATTGCAAAATATTTTTCAAATTAGTTCATCAAATAAAAATTAAGCTTCACAAATTACTCTAGAAATATTTTAAATATCAAATTTATAATATTTACATTTACATACCTGCTTCAACTTCTAGTTGAGGTTTATTTTCCCTTTCAATATTTGAGCGTTCTGCTCTATTTTTTTTGCGATATTCTCTCCCTTGTTCTCTACGTTCCTTAGGGTCTCTTGTTCGATCATATTTTCTCTTGCAATTCCTTCGATTTCCCATGATAATTGAGTATGAAGTTCAAAAAAAATTCCTTCAAAATTTAGACAAAAACTCAATTAAAAAAATCATCACAAAATATTTAATTGAAAAAAAAAAAAAACTCATTTTAAAAATTTTGCACAAAATACATACTTCAATTCAAAACACATATTTTAAAAAATCCGAGAAAAAAATGTCTTCTGAAAATGAAATGAAGTTCAAAATATTTCCGTCCAAGTCCTGCAAAAAAAATTCATTTAAAAAGTTAGACAAAAACTAATTTTAAAAAATCATTATAAAAGATTTACTTCAACCAAAAACATGTACTCTAAAAAAATGTCACCTCAAAACATACCTCAAAAAATGTCCATTGAAAATTAAGCCCAACTTCTTAAAAAATGTCACTTTAAAAAATACCTCCAAAAAAAGTCCTTTGAAAATTAAGCCCAAAAACCTTTAAAAAAATATCACTTTAAAAGTACCTCCAAAAAATGTCCTTTGAATATTAAGCCTAAAAAGAGTCATTTCGAAATTAAGCCCAAAAAAAGTCCAAAAAATGTCCAAAAAATGTCTTTTGGAAATTAAGCCCAAAAACCTCTAAAAACAAAATACCTCCAAAGAAATGTCCTTTGAAAACTAAGCCCCAACACCTCTAAAAACAAAATACCTTCAAAAAAATGTCATTTGAAAATTAAGACGAAAAATCATCCAAAAAAGTATCACATACCTTCAAAAAATGTCCTTTGAATGTTAAGCCAAAAAGAGTCCTTAAGCCCAAAAAAAATCCTTTGCAAAATTAGACCAAATGAAGAAATGTGTGAAATTATGCGAAAATAATGAATCCGTTTACATCTATTTATACTACTGCGAAGTGTTTTTTTGGAGGGGCTTGGTTGAATTTTCCAACTGATGTAAAGTCAATTAAAAATTTTGGCCGAAATTTTGTAAAAACTTCAGTTGAACTTTTGTGTCGTTAGACTTGACATGCCCGTTGGGAAAAAATACAATTCGGCCAAACTTTTTTTAAAATTTCGGCTGAACTAACACGTCTACAATTACGCAGATCTGAGCTCTGAACACATTTCTTCAACTTTGGACTGATTAAACTCCATGAAACTTTGTGAATTAATTGTCGAAACTAAGACAAACATTTGCAGAATTCAATCTACTTTCAGGAAATATAACGTTTATAGAATTTCATAAATATTTACTAATTTTAATTAATTTTGTAATAAAATGGGTGCAAACAATTTCTGAAAGTCATTATGATTCAGTGAAATAAATATTTTGTATCCTCCAAAACACACTGTAAAAAAATTGAAAAAATTATGGTGCATTATATTGGTCCATCGTCTGTAATGGATAGTTTTTAGATTTTTAGTTTATAACTTATATGTTGAGAAATTTTGTGCGAGCCAAAACATATTCAAAATATGTAGTTTTTTCATATTGAATCAGTTCAAAAAATTCTACTAATTATGATATTCATCAGCTAGTTTCGTAAATATAAAGAAAACGAAGTGGACTCTATCTAGATTTTTGTAACACATTTGTTTCTCTCAAAAACACAAAGTTTTCAAAGAATACACCAACGCGTTTGAACATGACTTTTTATGAATCCTTTGATTGTTAAAGAACACACACTCAAAGAAAAACTAATTTGACATGTCAAATATGTATAAAAAAATTCCAAAAAAAATAATAGAAAGCTAATAAAATTTCTAACAACTTTTATTTTTATTGCAAAATGAAATTCTAAACAAAAAAATTGTTTTGCTTACAGAAAGTTGAAGAACAGAAAAGAATAATATTTTTTTCTCAAAAAAGGGAAAAAAGTGTAACCCAACTTCACACACACACATATATATATATATATATACAAAATTTCAGTTGGCCTTAGTCTTATTGACTTATTAATGTTTTGTGAGGATTTACAATCATACATATTTTGTCAAATCTCTGATGAGCCATTTCGGAGTAATGCTATGTCAACATTCGATGTATGTAACATTAGTGTATTAGAAGGTTATGAACATATTCACATATCTTTAAGTGCATTCATGAGTATATCAGCATATCAAAATGCTCAAGGTTTGGAGAATGCACAACTTGTCAAATCACCAATATGGAAAAACTCTAATATAGTAAGAAACCAACAAACTTGGACCCATGTGAGGGAGATACGTGGCTAGGAGTTTCCACATGGCTATATAAATGATGAAGTGGGCCTTTAAAAGGGTGAATGTTTTGTGAAGATTTACAGTAATACATTTTTTGTCAAATCTTTGATGAGACATTTTGGAGTAATGTTATATCAACATTCGATGTATGTAAAATTAACGTATTAGAAGGTTATGGGCATATTAACATATCTTTAAGTTGATTCATCAGAATATGGACATATTAAAATGCTAAAGGTTTGTATAATGCACAACTTGTGAAATCACCAATATGGAAAAACTCTAATACAACAAGAAACCAACAAACTTGGACCCACGTGGGGGAGATACGTGGCTAGGAGATTCCACGTGGCATGTGGCGATATAAATGATGAAGTGGGTCTTTAAAGGGGAAAACGTTCAGAGACTGTGCTAAGAGCTTAAATTGGTTGATATGAAATTTATATGGTGGGAAAACTCTAGATGAGAAAAAGATGATAATGGTACTATAAATGTGACATATTTGTCTTGTTCTTGAATATGAGCCACACTTGCTAACTCAAAATGTCAACCATATTATACATTTTATATATTTCAAATTTTAATAAAATAAAAATTTTATTATAATTTTATTCAATTACAATTTTATAAGACTATTTATTATTCATAAATTATTAAAACATTTTACTTACCAATATTTTAATATTAAAATTATTAAATGTGTTTTGTAATGAGTTGTATATATTTATATGTTTTATTAAATATATATTTTATAATTTTGTTGAAATTATATCAATTTATTTTATAATTGTAAAATGTATGAAAAAATAAATAAGAAACTAATACAACAAATTTAGATTTCATATTTCATCTTTAACAAGAGATTTGAAAACCTCTTTAAGAGTAGTTCTAAGATAAGATGGATCTAGGCTGGATTAATTTCACCTTTTAAATCAGCTATATTCCACATGAATACTATAGGTTCTCCAAAAATTTTCTTATTTTATTTTTTGAAATAGCTATATTCCACATGAATACGTTCTCCAAGATTTTTATTATTTTATTTTTCTAAGTTATTTTTATTTCATTATTTTTATTTTGACTCGGTTAAATTTTTTACATTACATTAATATTTTCATTTAATTGAACTATTTAATATTTACATAACATTAATCTTTTCATACATTACATTCATTTTTTCATTTAATTTAATTTAATTGTTTTCTTTAATGTTTACATTAAATTAATCTCTTCATTTAATTTAATTGTTTTTTAAGTTGGAAATACTATTTTTAGTAATTTAATTTTCATTTTTTCAAATAATTTTTTATATATTTTAAATTTTAAAAACAAATAATAATAAATATTCAAATTTATTTTATTTTCTTATTAGGATGTAATAATTAAATGTGAATAATAAATATAATAACATATTATTATTATTAGTATTTTTATTTTTTCTCCAAATTGCCTTCAAATATATTTTTATTTTATTTTATTTTTTAAATAATAGTTACAAATATATTTTTATTTTATTTTATCTTTTAAAAGGAAACAAGAAGAGAAAACCATTTAAGAGGAAACCAAGAAAAAAGAACATAAGAGAAAGCAATAAGAGAAAAAGAAGCAGAAGAAGAGGAAACAAAATAGGTAGGAAGACACTTCTGCATCAGGTAAGGATGAAACCCAAACTTTTCTGCTTAAAAGTAAAAAACTAGAAGCATAAAATAAGGAATTAAAGTAGCAATGAGGAGGTAGGAAAGTTTAAAAAAAAGGTTTCGGGCCTCAATAAATTGATTGAGGTTGTTGATAAGATGGGATCAAAAACCACACATGGACCTTTATGTATAGCATGTGTTGAGGGTTTGGCAACAAAAGGATACACAAATTGCATTGCAGACACCATCTCAGAAGAAACCCAAACAAAACCATGGTAGGTTGACACACAAGAAGCCATTGATGATGTTGTTGATACACAAGAACCAACCATTGCAACAAAGCACCCCATGGATTTTAACCTAGAAACTAATACACAAGAACCTACTAATTATGTTGCTGATACACAAGAACCAAACATTGAGACAGAGGTTTCTAAGGAAGAAAAATCGAGAGTTGTTCCACAAGAACCTATGAATGAAGATGCTGATACACAAGAACCGACAATTGAGGCAGAGAAACTCAAAGCATGAGATGTTGTTACACCCTCTACTGTTATTGAACATGAAACAACACTGGAACCCAAAGCATGGTGGCATTCAGAAAGACTTTTGTTGATATCAAAATTGGAGAATTGGAATCAAATGGAAGTTTCCCTGAAAAGGGAGTGATTTCTTTGGACGAACATTAGAAGGACATTCATACCCTTTAATATAAGTAGGGCGATGAATTGTTGACGAAAGAGCTGAGAAAGTGGGAAACGAGGAAAGATGAGATGGAAAAGGAAGAACAAATACAAAAGCTACAACAAGAGGTCAAGGAACTGACTAAAGAGAAAGGTAAAATGTATGAGTTAGCCAAAAATATTTTAGGTTACACGCCACCATCTCCGTCCTATGCAATATTCTTATGGGAGAAATTTTATCTTTTCCAATTGAAATCTATCCATGAAAACAGACCCTACAAGAGCATTAAAACTAGAATATTTCTAGATGTATTTCACTCATGTGATTTCTATGAGCAGAGTATGTTATGTAATCTCTTCCTGAGTGATATAGTTGGTGAGCATGCTAGTTTGCAAATGACTGCATACCTTTTTAGTTATGTTGGATATTTGCTTCTACGGGCCTTTATATCTTTCATGAGAAATCAAATTTATTGACACCTCGCCATAAAATCATTGATTATGAATGCAAAAATGGAAACCCTGAACATAAAACCAAAACTTGGTATAACCACTGCTATGAGGCGTAATTCAAAAAGTTTCTCACTAAACCTGAAATGGTAGAAAAACTCTCCCTCTATAGGAGAAGGATTGTTGGGTTTTGCCTTAATATTTATGAACAACTGAAAAGTAAAGCATTAGTTGGAAGTATGAAACGATTGGAAATTTGCGGTGCAACATTGTTAGCGAAGGATCCCTTTGGGTGCCCCAATTTCGTAATAATTGTTACTTGAGTCCTTGAGTATGTGTGAATTTTCAAAATAATGGGAGATTCCGAGATAGGGCTCAAATTCAAGTTTCCTCTAATCTGGATCCCAGTTGAGAAATACCAGCCTTACTTCCACCTAATCAAGCATGGCGAACATTCATGGGCACATCGACTCATATCTACCCAAGGGTATATGAAAGAAGATGTAGACACTGCGGATTCTATGATTTTAAAAAACTACATGTCAGTTTCATAATGGATAAGGACCCTGAACATTCTGAAGAATCTGCATGAGGACATGCAGTGGCTTTAGTTGGGGGGAGGTGTTGGGTGCAATATTTGAGGATATTTCAGGCATAATTTTCCCCAATTTTGGAAAATTTCCCTCATAAAAACTGAAATTTCCTCAGTACAATGTCACTCCCTCTGATTAAGAAGAAACCTTTTTCTTTGACGTATTATAATGATATTTTCTGATAAGCCCTGAATGAAACAATTCTTTCTTTGAGATGACTAACTAGGGTATATTTGGAAGAGTTTTTGAATTTTTTCTTTCAGGTGTTTCCATAATTACTGAGAGCCATGGGTGAAAAATTGTTGTTGTTACACAGTGTGAGTTGATGTTACTCATTGTTATACCCTGGGTTTTCTATTTTCTATTTTTACACCACGAAGTTGTCGTTACAATGCGAGTTGTCAAGACTGGAGTCACCATTTTCAAAGATAGCTGTCAAGGGCCACATGAAGTATTTCGATGCAGACAGTAAAGAAGATATAAGTAGTTACAATTGCATCTAAACAAGAGTGGTGCAACCATAAAAAAACTTTATTAAAAGTAGTTTGTAACAATTTCTATCTTTTTATTATTTCTGCTATCTTAATCAACATGAGAATCGTCAGATTCTCATGACTGATTCGTTTCACTAATTTGGGGCTTTGTAAAGACTTTATAAAAAGAGCTTAGTCTCATGAGGGGATGGGGATGGACAACAGAGATAATACCGACATTATGATCTTGTACTCTTCAACTATTTTAATACAATCATGTATCTAGTGATGCTACAACTATTTCTGTGTTGAATTCTTAAATAGTTTTCATTTTACTCCTGCACCTTGCTAGAGAGGAACGACCCTCCTCTTTAGCAGGGATCACAATGCTAATAGGATATTTGTTTTTATGTGTTAGTGTGGATTTCTTACGACTATTGAACACGTTTTATTTTTGAATATATACAGTTCTAATTTTAGATTTATTGCGTGTTGTTACATAGGTTAATCGATTTTATGCTATTTAATCGTTGTTGTTACATATTTAGTTGATAATATATGGTGTGGCTCTATTTATTATGAAATGCGGATTCTTCCTTGCCAAGTGTGTTTCATTCATGCATTGTGACTTTTAATTCTTGGAAGTTTTAATTTCCATTTTGCAAGAGTGCTATAATTTCTGCAAGTGTGTTCAACGAAATTTTTTTTTTTTTTTTTTTTTTTTTCCTGTTGTACCTGGTTGTTACATGTATCGACATAGATAGTGCGGACGTATTTGAAATAAAATGACCTACCTTAGCCGATAATTAATGATTGTGGTTTATTTAATCTAGGAGTGATAAAATTGCACAAACATTACCAAATAATAAGCACTTATGAGAGGAATGGGGAGAGGAGGTACTAAACTACCCAAACATGGGCCATGCGCCTTACAATGAATTCCTTGTTGACTCTTTAAAATGAGAAAGGGACCGTAAACCTCTCATTCATGAAGTAGTGCTCATGAGGAGAAGGAAGTTAGTTTTGTGATTCTAGGTTGTTGAGTTTGGAGTATTATAATGACTAGAGACATTAGATAAAAATAAATAAATAAAAATTGATTGTTGTAAATGAAAAATGATTGTAAGACAAATACTTGTAAACCTGAGATTCAAAGCTAGACAAACAAAGTCCAATATTGAAATGTGTTAGATAAGGATACCAAAGAGAGATACCTATTTTTGAATAAGGTAGACTGAAAAGAACTAAAACATTTAGTTGTATTTCTCCACATGAATCACTAGAAGAAAGAGAATCTTAGAGATCGTAGAAAGTGGGAATGGATTTCCTTCTATGTTGTGAAGACCCTTAGTGGTCATATTTGTTGTTTGTTGAGCCCAAACTTAGTGCTTGCATAGTGGCATCCCTATTTCCTAGCCAATGAAAGAAATTTTCATTCATACTCTATACACTAAAATAAACTCTTTGTTGTTATTCACTAAGTGAAGCATCCATTACAACATCATATATGGTTGGGGGTGGCTAGTTGTAGGAAATTTTTAGTGTACTTTTTCCTACGATTTTAAGTGATTTCCTTTCTTGTGAATGAATTGTAAATTTTCCTTTATATTTCATATTTAAATATTATTTTGGATTCATTGTGTATGTGTGCAATTCTAGGTTGAGAGTTGTATGTTGTAATGAATATACATGATGCATGATTAGTGTGTTAAGTAGTTAACATAATTAGCCTAAACATTGAAATACATGCTTTTATAAATATTAATGTTGTGTGAGATGGGATCCTTTCATCCATGATAAATGAGATCATTATGTAGTTATTGTTCATGAATTCATAGGTTATTCTTGGATGTGTTTGACTATGTTATATTTACATGCATGTTTGTAATCATTTATGACATTTTGTGATGTATGGTATGTTTCCAAAGGAGAAGGACTGATAGGTTGGGGTATTAGTTATTATTATGCTTTAGGTGAATAAAAAAGCTTAGGATTCTCTCTATAGGCCAAAGGAGTCTTTTTCTTGTTGCGAGGATTGAAAGGTTTTGTTAAGGATGGCACCCAAATAACGTCTAATGTTTAGTGTCTAAGAGTTCACAAAATAAATCTTAAGCTAAATTAAATCCTAAGTAAGAACTTAAGTTGTTCATGGATCTCTAGTTTAAGTCCTAGTTTTGACCTGGGTAAATTTATTATACCCTTTAAAACAAGACCTTTTACTTCAGTTGATGTGTTAGAATTTCATCAAAGAATAAATGAACATAAAATAACATATCTGCATGTTGTAAAGAAAAGGAACATAACAAACATTAGCAACATAAGATATTGATATCAGAGTTCGCCCAGGAGGGACTACGTCTTCGGGCCTTAGTTCCAAATGGTGTAGGCCGTTGTATTGAGTGTTGGAAATAGTGATGATGTACATGGATGGTATTTTCTCTGTTATACAAGGAAAATGGCCTCACAAAAGAGTGGTTGGACCTCTCCAAAAGATGTTCTGCTACAGGAACTCTCATTAAAAAAAAGGACTCCTATCAGCATGACAATCTCACTCATGAAGACTATGAGTATCCCACCAACATGGAAACAAAAGGATCTCAATCAAACATACATGGTGACAATGAATGTCCTGCTAACAAGGCATCAAAAGCATCTCAAACAGAAATAAAACAAATCCATGATAGAAATTACATATCACATCAAGAACAAAAACAAGACCCCATATCAAACATCAAGCATGGATCTATATAGCACAATTCATATCATAGCAAAGAGAAAAAGAAGTACATGATCACATGGCATATACCTCACATCCTGGAGCTATCTCAAGAAAAGGATGATAAATTGTTGGATCTGGTTGTACCATCAATCTCGTGGTGTCAAATTTCTTGAAAACAACTACTCACACAATGAATGCTGACACCTGCAACTCCACTTTGAAAATTGTCCGAAAAATGGAATGGTTAAATGGAAAATATGAATACACCATCAGATTTGTGGCGTTGAATAGTGTGAAATCGACTGTCAAATTTCTGAATTCTGGCAATGTAAAATTATGGGGCTACATGTATCTTTTAGATTCCCCCAAGATTCCTGATCCTCATATTTTGAAGAGAATCTTCCGAACCACTGCTCATATCAAAATTATATCTGCGCAATCAACATCCTTGTGAAATTCTAAGAAGAATGAGTATAAAGTTGACCTCATTCTAACACCAACGAATTTCAGTCTCTAAGGAATTTGAAAGATTCCCTCAAGATTCCTGAAGATTCTCCTCAATAGGGAATATGCAAAACCACTGCTGAAAAGGTGAATCTGGGTGCACCATCAATGCTCCCTGCAAAATTCTGGTTAAAATGCATATAAAGTTGAATAAATTCTGACAATATGAAAATTACCTTCAAAGAAATCTTCATGGCATCAAAAAGACATTCTCTGTCTCGAAAATCATGTCACCATTCAGCCTCTGTCTCTACCTCGAACTATTTGCCCGCACATGGTTGCCATGGTCCTCAGTTCAATGGTGAAAGGAGGATTTTAAGTAGAAAAACGTGGGCAGATTTTTCAACATGGGCAGTTGGCGGAATGGTTATCAAACCGCTTTGAGGGGGAGGAGGTTGGGTGGTCAAATAACCCCTTCCCTCCCCCCCCCCTCATGTAATAGGTTGGTATTGTTTTAATTACAAAACAAATGTTTTAATATTGGCGGGCCAAGCTCACATCGGGAGGCTCACCCACGAGTTCTTCACCACTTATATTTTATGGTATTTGTGTTGGGCTGGTAGGGTTCGCAACCCATAGCCCCTAACCGACCCATTTAGAGTTTTACCATCGATTACGTTGGAATGTCACGAGGTTCGGTAAGTTCATGGCCACCAACCCTTTTAAACATAATTTTTGTTATATAATTGGGGTGGGGTGGCGGAGGTGGTGGCCTGCCACCTCCAATTTTATATTTTTCTTTTGTTTGATTAAAAAAATGCACTTTTTTTAAATCTCCAAAAATAAGCAGTAGGAGTCTTTTTAATAAGGCCACAATTTCTCCAGGAATTTGGCTGGAGCTAGCCAGAATCTGGTGGCTGGATTTTGGCAAAATTGTGTCTTCCTTAACGCGCCAAGTCACCCGGCCAACCCTAGAACTTTGACCGGCTCTAACTTCTCCATACGGACTCGGTTTGACGAATCATTCACATCGTTACGACCAGGACAACGAAATATCTTGTAATGGGGATCTCCACATTTCCAACAGAAATAATTGCATGTGAAGATGAAACTGAAGAAAAATCAACACTGTTTACCGCAGTTGTCGATTGAAACATGTGAAGAGGGCTTCTTTGAGCCTTCATTGCACTTTACTTCCTCCAAGGCCTCTGTTTCATCTTGTAGTTGAAGTTGCAATCACTACTTATCTTCCTTCTCTTCTTGTAGAAGTGCCTTTAATGCATCGTGATCTTCCTGAAGATTTTCATCGTTGCGCTTCAATTCTTCCAATGTCTCTATCGCAGCTTTCAACTGAAGTTGCAATCAATGTTTTTCCTCCTTCTCCTCTTGTAGAAGCATTTTCAACACAACATTATCTGCTACTTGTTTCTCATAAGCTTCATACAACATGTCCTCTTTCTTGGACACCCTGAGCATGGTCTCATACATGTCTTTGACATCCTCCATTTCTTAACTCAGCGAACGTGCAACAATGGTTCACGCTTTTAATCCAAACCAGCAAGAAGACCTACTCTGATACCACGTGATTCGGGTAAATTTTTGATACCCTTTAAACTAAGACCTTTTACTTTGTCTGATGTGTTAGAATTTCATCATAGCATTAATGAACAAAAAAAAATATATATGCATGTTGTAAGGAAGAGGAACATAACAACCATTCGCAACATAAGATATTGATAATGAAGTTCGTCCATGATGGACTACGTATCTGGGCCTCAGTGTCCAGATGGTTTAGGCCGCTGCATTAAGTGTTGGAAATAGTGATGATGTAAATGTATGGTATTTTCTTTGCCATACAAGGAAAAAGCCCTCATGCATGTGTGGTTGGACCTCTCCACAGGATGTTCCACTACAAGAACTCTCACTCACAAAAAGGACTCCTATCAGCATGACAATCTCACTCATGACGACTATGAGTATCCCGCCAACATGGAAACAAAAATATTTAAATCAAACTTACATGGTGGCAATAAATATCCCGCCAACAAGGAATCAAAGGGATCTCAAACATAAATAAAAAAAATCCATGATAGAAATTACATCTCACATCAATAACAAGAACAAGACCCCGCATCAAACATCAAGTGGGGATCTATATAGCACAATTCATCTCATAGCAAAAAGAAAAAGAAGTACATGATCACATGGCATATACCTCACATCTTGGAGTTATCTAAAGAAAAGGATGATAAACGGTTGGATTTGGCTGTACCATCAATCTCGTGGCGTCGAATATCCTAAAAATGACTGCTCACACATTGAATGCTAACACCTGTAACTCCACTTTGAAAAGTGCCCCAAAAATGGAATGGTCAAATGGAAAATCTGAATACACCATCAGATTCATGGCGTCGAATAGTGCAAAATCGACTGGAAAATTTCTGAATTCTGACAAAGTGAAATTTTGGGGATACAGTAATCTTTTAGATTTCCTCAAGATTCCTAATCCTCATATTCTAAAGAGAATATTTTGAACCGCTGCTCAGATCAAAATTCTTCCTGCACCATCACCATCCTTGCTAAATTCTGAGAAGAATGAGTTTAAATTTGACCTCATTCTGACACTGGTAGATTTTGGCCTTCAAGGAATTTGAAAGATTCCCTCAAGATTCCTAAAGATTCTACTCAACAGGGATTCTGCAAAGTCGATGTTGAAAAGGCGAATCTAGGCACACTATCATGCTCCCTACAAAATTTTGGTTAAATTGCATATAAATTTCAATACATTTTGACAATATGAAAATTACCTTCAAAGGAATCTTCATGGCATCAAAAGGACATTCTCTGTCTCGAAAATTGTGCCACCATTCTGCCTCTGTCTCTGCATCGAACTTCATTCCCGCACATGGCTTCCTTGGCCCTCAATGCACTAGTGAAAAGACAAGTTTAAGTATAAAAACGTGGGTGGATGTTTCAACATGGCCAGTTGGCGGAATGGTTATGGATCCGCTTTGTGGGGGAGGAGGTCGGGCGGTCAAACCCTGCCTCGTCCTACAATAGACTGGTATTTTTTTGATTACCAAAAAATGTTTTAATATTGGCAGGTCGGGCCCACATCGGGTGGCCCGCCCACCAGTTTTCTGCCACTTGTATTTTATGGTAGTTGTGTTGGGCGGGTGGGGTTCGCAACACATAGCCCCGACCCGACCCATTTGGAGTTTTACCAATAGTTATGTTGGAATGTCATGGGGTGCAACGGGGTCATGGCTGCCAGCCCCTTTAAACATAATGTTTGTTATATGGATGGGATAGGGTGGCGGGGTTGAAAATAGGTCATAGGAGTATTTTTAATTAGGCCACAAATTTTCTCGGAATTTGGCTAGAGCTAGCCAGAATCAGGTGGCTAGATTTTGGCGAATTTGTGACTTCCTTAACTTGCCAAGTCACCCGGTCAACCATAGAGCTTTGATTGGCTCTAACTTCTCCATATAGACTCTGTTTGACGAACCGTTTGCGTCGCTGCAATCAGGACGACGAGCTATTCAACCTGAAATAAAGTTTCCCACATTTCCATCATTTTGATTTTTGAGCTTCATAAGCCCTCTTTGTCCTCTGTGTGTTTCTAGGCCCACCTGGATTAAGTTTTGGCCACAAAAAAAAATTATGGTTTGACCCCTATAACTCAAGCTATTAAGATAATTTTGGGACTGAGCACCTTAAATGAAACGCTTTGGAAAAATCAAGATGGTATTATCTCTTGATATGTTGGAGTATTGGATATTTGGGGCTTCGCTAGCCCCATCCTTACCATTAGTCAGGTAGATTGATGAGATTGAGGTGTAGGAGATGGCTATAAGGGGGTAGTTGAAATATAAACACATCAAGCCCTAGAGGAAATTGAAGTGAATCATTATTAAAAACCCTTGTATGGCATGGCCTAATAAAAGAAGTGTGAGTTAGAAGAATTTGATCTATTAACAAGGAGCATGAAAATTTGGAACCTCAAAACATTAGACTAATCAAAGTATCAAGTACTAGGAGAACTGAGGGGTGATGTCATGATTTTATGACATGGTGATTCCATGTGTATGTCATGTGTCACTTGGATTTGGTACTTTGACATGCCAACCTTGCAAATATCAGTGACATGGAGCACATTGATAATGCCTCATGGAAGGGGATATGTCATCTTATCCAATGTGTTAAGTGGTGATTTGTCATCCATGATTGATGTGGCATACCAAAATATCCTATAGACATATCAACATAGTAGAATTTCAGGATGATTGCATCCTGTAAATCATTGTTACCTCAATAACCTGATGTACATGTTAAACATGCCATATGTCAAAATTTTCAGCCATTTTCATGTGGCAAGCTATGATTAGGTGACAAAGTTATGAGGTGGTATGTCGAGGTGGCCCAAGTCCTATTGAATTATTAATGTTTTGTGAGGATTTATAGTTATACATTTTTTTTCAACATTCGATGTATGTAACATTAGCGTATTAGAAGATTATGTGGATATTAACATATCTTTAAGTTGATTCATCAGTATATCAACATATCAAAATTCCCATGGTTTGGAGAATGCACAACTTGTGAAATCACCAATATGGAAAAGCTCTAATATAGTAATAAACCAAAAAACTTGGACCCATGTGGGGGAGATACATGCCTAGGAGTTTCCACGTCACTATATAAATGATGAAGTGGGACTTTAAAGGGGTGAAAGTTCAGAGACTATGCTAACATCTTAAATTGAAATGAAAATTATATCATGAGAAAGCTCTAGATGAGAAAAAGATGATAGTGGTATCAGGAATGCGATTTATTGGCTCACCCTCATTTTTGTCTTCAAGATGTAGCACACTTGCTAACTCAAAATGTCAACCATATACATTATATATATTTCAAATTTTAATAACATAAATATTTTATTATAATTTTATTAAATTAAATGTCTATTACTCCTAAATTATTAAAACATTTTACTTATGAATATTTTAATATTAAAATTATATTTTATAATAATGATTTTTAAATAAAATAATTAATGATTATTATTATTTAATTTGTTTTTAAAAATATTTAAAGATATAATTTTTAAATATTTAATTATATTCAAAACTTAAATTATATATATATCAACATTTGATGTATGTAACCTTACTGTATTAGAAGGTTATGCACATATTCACATATCTTTAAGTGCATTCATCAATATATCGACATATCAAAATGCTCAAGGTTTGGAGAATGCATAACTTGTGAAATCACCAATAAGAAACCAACAAACTTGAACACATGAGGGGGAGATATGTGGCTAAGAGTTTCCACGTTGCTATATAAATTATGAAGTGGGCCTTTAAGGGGGTGAATGTTTTGTGAGGATTTACAATTATATGAGCCATTTTGGAGTAATGATATATCATTCGATGTATGTAGCATTAGCGTATTAGAAGGTTATGGGCATATTAACATATCTTTAAGTTGATTCATCAGTATATCAACATATAAAAATGCTCAAGGTTTAGAGAATGCACAACTTCTGAAATCACCAATATGGAAAAACTCCAATAAAGTAAGAAACCAAGAAACTTGAACCCATGTGGGGAAGATACGTGGCTATATAAATGATGAAGTGAGTCATTAAAGGGGTGAAAGTTCAGAGACATTGAAATTTATATCGTGGGAAAGATCTAGATGAGAAAAATATGATAGTGGTATTATAAATTTGATTTATTAGCTCGCTCTCATATTTTTCTTGGTCTTGAATGTGACCATATACATTTTATATATTTGAAATTTTAATAAAATAAATACTTTATTATAATTTTATTCAATTACAATTTTATAAGACTATTTATTATTCATAAATTATTAAAACGTTTTTCTTATGCATATTTTAATATTAAAATTATGTTTTATAATAATGATTTTTAAATAAAATAATATAAAATTATTATTATTATTATCATTATTATTATAAATAAATATATAATTTTATTATATGTTATTATGACTATATTTTAATAATTAAATGTGTTTTATAATGAGTTATATATATTTATATCTTTTATTAAATATATATTTTATAATTTTGTTGAATTGTAAAATGTATGAAAAAATAAATAAATAAGAAACTAATACAACCAATTTAGATTTCATATTCATTTTTAACAAGAGAAGCTCTAGAGATAAGATGGTTTAATTTCACCTTTTAAATGAGCTAATAATTAAATGTGTTTTATAATGAGTTATATATATTTATATCTTTTATTAAATATATATTTTATAATTTTGTTGAATTGTAAAATGTATGAAAAAATAAATAAATAAGAAACTAATACAACCAATTTAGATTTCATATTCATTTTTAATGAGAGAAACTCTAGAGATAAGATGGTTTAATTTCACCTTTTAAATGAGCTATATTCCACATGAATACCATAGGTTCTCGAAGATTTTTATTATTTATTTTTATTTCATTATTTTTATTTATTTTTTATTTTATTTTCACTTGGTTAAAAGGTTTACATTACATTAATCATTTCATTTAATTGAATTATTTAATGTTTAAATAACATTCATACATTACAATTTCATGTAATTTAATTGTTTTCATTTAATTAATTATTTAATGTTTACATTACATTAATCATTTCATTTAATTGAATTATTTAATGTTTAAATAACATTCATCTTTTCATACATTACAATTTCATGTAATTTAATTGTTTTCATTTAATTAAATTTTTTTTTAAGACATTATACCATACTAAGTTGGAAAGATTTTCATTTTTTTTAAATAGTATTTAATAATTTAATTTTCATTTTTTCAAATAAATTTTTATATATTTTAAATTAAAAAATAATAATAATAAATATTCAAGTTTATTTTATTTTGTCATTATGATATAATAATTAAATGTGAATAATGAATATAATAATATATTATTATTATTCTCATTTGTATTCTTTTTCCAAATTACCTTCAAATATATTTATATTTTATTTTATTTTTTAAATAATATTTATTAACTACTTTTAAAATAAATATTTAAATTTATTTTATTAGTAATATATAAATATATATAAAATATAGTAGTTTTTTATAATTAATATAATTGAAGAAATCTTGTAAAGTCAACTAACTAAATATGTTTTTTATATGTTTTTAAGGTAATAACATTCTTATTTAAATATTATTAAAAAACCATTTTAATATATTGAAATTAATGTTATGTATAAAATAAACGACAAAACATTAAATAGAAAAGCTTTTCTTGGCTTGGAGATGTAAAATCTCTACTAACAGGGTCAACCACGTGAAGGTGAGAGCTTATATGACCCCAAAAACGGTCCATCATTGGCATGGGACTAACCACTGACGCGCACCCACACAATCCATTGCCAATGAGGCATAATCACTCACATGCATACATGCACACAACAAACATAGGGTGCACACAACCATACACATACCCACAAACATTACACATTGACTCACAAGGTGACATGTTCACACACATCACACTTACTATGAACTTTAGAATTCACATTATTTTATGCATGTGCCACAAACATTACACATTGACTCACAAGGTGACATGTTCACACACATCACACTTACTATGAACTTTAGAATTCACATTATTTTATGCATGTGCCACAAACATTACACATTGACTCACAAGGTGACATGTTCACACACATCACACTTACTATGAACTTTAGAATTCACATTATTTTATGCATGTGCCACAAACATTACACATTGACTCACAAGGTGACATGTTCACACACATCACACTTACTATGAACTTTAGAATTCACATTATTTTATGCATGTGATTAAGAATGAGTACAAATGTGTCATTACAAATTAAAGCTGTTATAAATATTATACTATTGTTTTTTTTTTTAAGGGATTTGAACTTTGAGTCTCATGGTTTGCATAAAATTTTATAATATAATAATCATTAATTGAGTTTTATACCCATGTGGTAATATTATGGCTTTTTTGATGTTATTGTAATGTATATTATTTTTTATTCTAAAACGATAAATTAATATTATCAATATTTAAAATTTTGATAGAAAAAACATTAAAAAAAAATTATTAATAAATAAATAAATAAGAAAAGAAAAAAGACAATAATAAAAATGATAATTTCATAACTATTTAAACCAATGTATTTACAAGTTAATATTGATAAATTAATATAAAGAAATACTAATAGTATATTTATAATCATATAAATAAATATTTAAAAACATATATTCACACAAATTACACTCATATATACCTACAAGTAAATAATACGTATGCAAATGTAACAAAGAAAGATTCATGCACACATAAAAAAAAAAAATTCATACACATTCAAAGAATACATTCATACACATACATAGAATACAAGTAAACCAAAGAATACATTAAAATACAAGTAAATCAAAGAATACATTCATACACATGCAAAATATACAAGTAAACAAAACACATACAAATGTAGCAAATAATAGATTCATACACACCTAAAGAATACAATCATACACACAAGTAAACAATGCCACATACAAAGAATACAAGTAAAGAAGACACATACAAATGTAGCAAAGAATGGATTCATACACATACAAAGAATACAAGTAAAGAAGACATATACAAATGTAACAAAGAATATATTCATACACATACAAAGGATACTAGTAAACAAACAATATAAACATGTAGAAAATAATAGATTCATACATAGTTAAAGAATAGATTCATACATATATAAAGAGTACAAGCAAAGAAGACACATACAAAGATTCATACACATATAAAGAATACAAGAAAATAATATACACACAAGTATGGCAAAGAATACATTCATACACATATCTAAAATACAAGTAAATAATACACATACAAATACAACAAATAATACATTCATACACATACAAGTAAACAAGATCCATACATAAGAATACTCAAAAAATACAAGACACAAGCAAATAATGAAGGAAGGAATACAAGTAACTATTAAAAAAAACATTTATATATACACAAACAAAGAAAGCACCACTTTAACACTCAAAAGCATTCAAAATGAGACATTCATAAACGTGGAAGAATAAACACTCCAAACAAGTACATACAAGTAATGCAAACACCCTCAGAAATACATTCACACACATCATATGGAAGTAGATATCCCATTCATTACATTCACACATCATATAGAAGTAGATATCCTATTCATTAATACATATCAAACTAAAAACCCGTAAAATAAAAACACTATTTCAATTCTCAAAATAATACATTTATATACATACAAAATAAATAATCCAGAGCACAAACATTTATATATAATAAATTTATATAAAGAAATAATACAAATATTTACAAACACTCTAAATAATATATTAGTATTTAATTTAAATGTATAAAAATATCAATGTAAATATTAAATTATATTTATTTATATATGTAATATTTATAATATATTAAATTATTTAGATTTTTTTTAAAAATATATAATTAAATAAATAAATCAAAAATTAAAATCAAAACAAAAACTTAAAAAAATCAAAATCAAAGTGAAATATATATATATATATATATATATATATATATATATATATATAAATATATGTTATAATTTTTATATAATTTATGTGAATAAAAGTGATCTTGTCATTTGTGTATATGTTAGGAATATGTTTAAAACATTGAAAAAATGTTAAATATTTTATGTGAATAGGAGTGATTTTTCTATTTGTGTGTATGTTAAGAAGATGTTGAAAACATTGAAAAAATGTTAAATAATTTATGTGAATAAGAGTGATTTTCTCATTTGTGTGTATGTTGGGAAGATGTTTAAAACATGTTTATAAATCACTATTATAATAAAAGAATGTACTTGAGTTTGTGCATATTGGAGTTATTATAAGCTAAAGATCATGAAAACCATGAGCACAAGGAACACAACTCAAAGGAGGGTTACAATTTAACCTTCTCCTAAGAGTCTTTTTGAGGGGTTGAATTCCCCTCCAAAAAAAATAAAAGGCCTACTCATTTTATTAATGATAGTTTGTGTTCATGTACATCCTTTGATGGGCCCCTCTAAACAAAAAAAAATATAAATATTTTTAATTAAAACATGACAAAAACATAAAAATTGATAATGTCTTCAGCTCATGAACAACTTGGTATTGATAATTTTCTGCAACACACAACATTAACATGAGATTATTAGGATACAAACACTTCAAAAAAATGTGTAAAAAAATTAAATACACCATTCATAATTTATTTTTTTAGAATATATATATATATATAATCAAAAATACAAAAAGCATTACAAATATTAAGAAAAAAAATCTCAATACAATATAATTATCCAAAACCATACAAATATGATCTAATTTACAAATTTAATATAATAACAATTAAATTGAATAGAAAAAGGAAGATGGGTTGAATAATACTTGTTTACCCATTTGAAAGTGGTTTGAGCATAAGAATCTTTGAAATAATAATTAAATAATTTTATTAGTGAAAATAGAGGAGGCAAGAGTGCCATGTTCTAGACAAAGGAGCATGTAAATAATAACTAAATTCATAATATATTTATAAGTTTTGTTTTAAAGAGGCAGAGATATTGTCAAGTTTTTAAGAGATTAATCTATGCATTTCACTTGAAACACTTAGTCTCAACCAGTTAGGATTTTCTTGGCATACACAAGACATTAATCACATCAAAAATAATGAATGAAGAAAGTGGTTGGATACCTAAAACTCTCAGCGAGGAGAAAACTGATGGCTTATACATCAATTGACTTCATAGACTATGCAGTTTACAAAGAATCTAGGAAAGAATTGGAAGAAACGTAGAAGAGAAGGATTAGAAGAGCTGAAAAAAAAGATGCTAACCAAAAAAAGAGGCCTAGAAGAGCTGGAAAAAAAAGAGGCTAACAAAAAAAGAGCGACCAAAATGAGGCTTAGAAGAAGCTCGTTGAACTAAAGGTTCCTTAGAAAAAAGGTGTCGACAATGCATAACTCATCACTGTCGAAAACGGTTCGCAACAGAATTGATCACTGCCGAAAATGCAGCTAATACTCAAGCGACTAGAACCCCAATTTCTTGTTTTATATTTTAAATTGAAGTCATAAGTTTCTATAAACTTTAGTATTCACATGGTATGCATGATATGCAGGGGAGCAATTGTGCCGTTGACCCTCTGAAAATGCTCAACAAACTCCGTCTCCATCTCGTTGATCCTCCAGCTCCGCTTATTTCCTGCTCTCTGCCGTTTCCAGATCGGATCCCTCGCGCTTTCGGGAAAGCTTGGGAAGCCCCTGGACAGCATATCGACTCGAAGGGCTGCGCGGGAGATTGCGAGGCAGAACTTGCCACACAATCTGCTGGACAGACTCTGAGAACATGCCGCGGGTGTCGAAGCACAGTCTTGGGATTTCATATTTTTCGGTGATGGCGGATAACCCAAGGAGTAAATTGGCAATAAGGCACACCGACGGCGGATGCCCCAAGGAGTAAATAGGCAACAAGGCACACCGGCAGAGCTAGGGCACTGCCTAAGGGTAGTGAACTAGTGTTTGCAGGTGATGGAAGGGAAATTAGCTTATGGCTTAGTGAGTTGAATTCAGAACTCATTTTTAAGTAGCAGAGAAGAAACTTAGAGCGGGAGGTTTTGGGTCCATCTTTAAAGTCAGTATTAAATCATTTTTTTTAGCAATTTGTATCAAGCAAAATCTCGAGTAATTAAATGCCTTGAATAATTTCTCTTCAATTGAATCAGAGAGTTATAGCCAGCAACAGCTCCAAGTTAGTTATAATGGTAGAAATATTTTAAGGCTGATCGATGTATAGGGAGGTTCTACCTGATGCCTGAGAAGATGCAATTAGACGACTGCAAATAGGTTCAAGACCGAGTTTTTGAATGAAGCAAATGTCATGAGTCGTTTTCAACACATAAATCTAGTGAAATTGCTTGGTTGCTGCGTTAAAAGCTAAAAAATGCTACTGGTTTACGAATACCTGTAGAACAGTAGTATAGACATAATAATTATATTTGTTTGCATCAGGTGGAATGGACACAGGGTATTTAATGCATGAGGTGGAAGTTACCCATTTGGCCTTACGTTATGCCCTCAAGAACAAAATCATCATCAGGCTACAGCTGCTGACTATGTTTGATCAATAAATCCGATAGCTATCCCACCCTTTCATGATCACACAACATGGAACACTATTGACCCCAATAACAACAAGACAAGGAAACCCAAATGCCAAAAAAACCGTCCAACAATGCCCAGATGCAGTAATGTGAAAGAGAGACAAAGAGACTTGAACTAGCCAGGTTGAGAAAATAACATAGGTACCTCAGAAATAAGGTCGGGCTAATCATCGACTGCGTGGCACTATATCTGCAGGCAATGGGGTAGCGCTTTGGTGTGCGATGGAGCTGCTGTTGGATGTAAAACTGAGATGGGTTTTGTTAGTGGACGATGGAGGTGGGTTCTCTGGAAGAGGAGGGAGAGTAGGTGGGTTCTCTGCACTGCTTGTAGGGAGGGACATGGATGCTTACTATAAGAAAATGCTACAGGTAGATCCACTTCTATTGCCGAACTATGCCAGGTTTTTGTAGGAGGTGAGTATTGAGGAGCTTTGTACTGCTGTTACATAACTATTCATCTTATTAATCACTAATTACTATGAATTAGTTAAGGTCGTGTCTCATTACTATTACTATGAATTATGATAAATAAAGTCTACCCAGGCTTGGTTTTGTGTCTATGTAGGTCCAGCATGATTAAAAAGTTGAGGAAGATTATGGGAGGACCATGCTAACCGGTCTTGGCGATGGATATGTCCTCTTAATATATGCGAGACTCATATGGGATGTTCACAAAGATGCACCTCGTGCACAATCTTACTTTGATCACGCTGTTGAAGCTGCTCCAGATGACTGGTTAGTATATTTTCCATGGTGACAAACCGTTACAAGAGTGTGCTAGATCTATGGATTTCAATATTTGAAGCAAATGAAGCTGTTGTTACCTGACTAATTGGCTCTATTTTGCAGCAATGTTCTTGGATCATATGCCCATTTCCTATGGAATGTAGAAGATGGCGAAGAGGATCAGGATGCTTCACAGCATCAGAAAATGGCACTCCCAAGCTATTTTGGTACAGCAACTACTTCAGTGCCCTGATCACATCAGAGGACTAATTGCAATTTGGTTTCAATGAACGTAACCATTATATTTGCCAAGTCAGTCTGGTTTTGCGAGTATCAATGTTCAGTTCAGATTTTGGTAGTTACATAATCAAGTCTAGAACCATGATTAAGAGGCAGAGTCTTTGAAATTTTTTTCCTATTTCTTAATTTAACAGTGGTAAAGCATGTGTCGCATTCTTACAATTTCCCTCTCCATGGTTGCCTGCTATGAAAATAACATCACAAGCACCAGAGATCCTAGCTGTCGGAAAATCACCACATGCATGCATGGCTGGAGTAGTAATTCCTAATGGGCACCTATCTCTTCAGTAAGAGACAGGGCTATCACATCTAAAGCCCTAGAGAAGTGACCCAATATAGGAAGTGAAAAACGGTCCGCCAAAGGGCCAGAGAGGGCATCAGCTAAGAAAGGCATAATAGGGCCAGAGAGGGCATCAGCTAAGAAAGGCATAATAGAGAAATGAAAGACCAGCTTGTAGCTCTAACAACCACTTTTCGTTGTTAGTAGTGAATTCCTGACTGCCAAGATTTCTTAAAAGAGGATGGTCTTGGAACAAGAGGCAGTCTGAATGGACGAACATAGAGTAAGGAAAGATGTTGCAGTCACGCCATGGCTCAGCACAGAGCAAAGGATGTCAACATTCAGTTCCAAGAAAATCACTAAATTCTATAATCTGTTCTCAATTTAAATGTACGTATAGTTCTTCTATTCTGCAATGGACAGGCTCTGTTCCTATAGAACATATCTAAGAGGTATTCATAAACTGCAGCAACGAACAGATGATATCAATGCGCCTCTATCTAAGACTTCCATTACCCTATGAGAGGTAGTAGTGTTTTTGTTGCAGAGTAAACTTCTCGGATATAATTTTCAAAAATTCATGAGATCTATGTTCAATTTTGAATGTAGACTAAGTTAAATTTGTTTAGTAGAAAATAAATAGGACAGGTCATTTATACATAATTTTAAAAAATTCATGAGATCTATGTTCAATTTTGAATGTAGACTAAGTTCAATTTGTTTAGTAGAAAATAAATAGGACAAGTCATTTATACATATACGTTTTCCTCAATCTAAAATACATGACTAACTAACTATTCACAGAGCTTAGACCTTGCCTAAAGAATAACAGAGCCATCAACAAAAATACTAACAGAACACGGCCATCAACAAAGAAAACCAACCTTGTTTCTTACGAATCTTTCTTTTGCAGTTGAAACTCTGGAAACTGGTTCTTTGAAAAGAGCCAGAAACTACTCATTCACGGTTGCAAAAGCACTGGAAATGCTGCTCTACCTCCTGGTATAGAAAATTCCAACACATCAGAAAAGTAAATAGAAAAAGGGCCACTAATGACTTTAAAAAAAATAATTGAAGAAAATATTTACATGAATACCAACTCACTCACTGTGAAAATATTATTTGTTGATAAATTGGCCCTTCAATCCCCAGTGCATATTCTCCTCAGCCATGCCTTTCTCTCAATTAGCACAGAGACAACACACAAACACTTACAGACACACAACAAAAAAAACCACACAAAGCACATTGCATACAACAACACTGCACAGCGCATACAACAACACTACACAGTACAACAACACTAAACGGTACATTTATGGAGCGCTCCATAAGACAAGACAGAGTGCTTGAGAGAGAAAGGAAAAGCTAACAGCGCCAGATGATGGTTAACCTGTTGAATGAACAGAAAATACATTTTATCAGCTTACAGAAATGTCCATGTCCCTGTAGAACGGAACGAATTAAAGAGATAGGCAAACAAAAAATTACCGTGCATGTGATCTTGAATTTCCTGTGCAGAACCTCCTCTTCTCAATCGATCATTCTTCGTTGAGCAGAATAAGGCGTGAGTATATATAATCACTCATGAAATCGGTAGGTCGAGTTTTAGGTTTTTTGGACCGTTGAGTTGAAAGTCAGAGTTAGCTTTTAATTAAAACCTTAAACCATTCTTTTAATCACCATCTTGTAATTAGTGTTTTGTAATTTATGATTTTTTTTAAAATTGAACTGTTCTATGTTTTCAAGGTTGCTGTTGTTTTTGTTAAATGATGCCTTTGAAAGCACTACGCTTTCAAGTGATTCCAGCCTTTTTACTCGAGAATGCCATTAAAATTTTAAACCAATTTTTTAATTACTTTTCTTTAAACTAATCTTTTAATTATTTTTTCTTAAATTAGTTTTCTTTAAACCAATCTTTTAATTACTCTTTTTTCAACTTTGTTTTTTTTTTAATAAAAAATTATTTTTAACTTTGTTTTTTTTTTAATAAAAAATTATTTTTTCAAATTTGTGATATATATGGATTAGCAATTTTAACTTAAATTTAATCTAAAAAAATGAATGTTATATTTTTCAATGTAATATCTAATTTTAATATTACATATAAATATTAATTTGAAGAAAGTAAATTTTATTAAAATTATAAAATATTAAAATTATTTGAAAAAGGAAAAAATAGTGCAATTTTTTTTTGATTAACTGAAGTATTAATTTTTTCAAAATTGAATGATAAATGGTTTTAATGAAGTTTATGTAACTTATCTTGATATAAGAATTAATATATGTAGATTTTTATTTTTAATTGAGATTAGTTTGGATGATTAAAAGATTTATTTCTACATTCCTTTTTCAAATTTAAATCTTACTTACTGAGTTGATTGGTGCTAATAAAATACTTAATCACATTTTTTTTAAATGATTTGAAGAACGACAAATTATTTCCAAGCATCTTTGGTTTTGAACTTGTGACCTTTTAGGAGGAAATACATGCTCTTAACCATTAGGTCCACTCAAGCTGTATATAAACATTCCAATATAAGGAATAAAATATCATAAATATTTCCTTAGAAGAAGAAATATAAAAACCCTTATAAATTATTTTATTATAAACATTCCAAATAGGAAGAAAATCTCATAAATATTTACCTAGAAGAAGAAATATAAAAAATCTATTAAGATTATAGATGATTATTTATTGAGTTTGTTTATTTTAATATGTCTTTTCTTACTCCCTCAATTTCATATTAGTATTGAAAATACTTATTCAATGAAAATTCATAAAACTATGCATGGTTTTATTAATATAACAGTTAATTATTTTAAAATAATCCAATTATATAAAATTCAATCAATGAATTTAATTTGTTAATAATTTATTGCATACTATATTTATTAGTGATTTATGTTTACCATATTTTATTTCATAAAATCAAAATCAAAATTATATTAAGCTTTTACTAATATTTTCTTCATCTTCAACGGGGTGGGTGATGGAGATATTGGGGAAAATTATGAATTTTTTTCTTAATTATCTATTCTTAATCCCATCCCCACCCTCATAAATTTTCTCTAATATCTCACCCCATATTTACTCATAATAAGGGCATAGATGGGGAAAATACTCACAAAAATAATGATTCTTCTATCAATATAATAGTTAATTAATTCTAAAATAATTAGACTTATATATAAATACTTTTATAACTCAATAAACTTTAATTCAACTCATTATAAATTTATATCATGGTATATTTAGTAGTGATTTTTCTTTCCATATCTTATTTCATTGAATTAAAAGTTGGGATATATAAAGTTTTCACTAATATCTCCCCCCATCCCCACTCTCATAATCTTCCTCCACCATCGCTTTCATAATGAGAATGGAGGTGGGGAGATATATTAATTATGACGGTGAGGGTGGCTGTGTAGGGAGGTATTAGGGAAATCTTAATATGGGGGGGGGGTGTGTGTGTGGATAGGGGGAGATATTAGGGAAAACACAGTATGTGGGGGTGAGGGAAAATATTAAGGAAAACTTAATATGAATGGGGTGTGGGTTTGGGAGGAGATATTAAGGAAAACCTATTACCCTCTTAATGAGGGTGGGATTGGGGGGAGATATTAAGGAAAACTTAAGGAATGGGGTGCGGGTTTGGGGGGAGATATTAAGGAAAACCTATTACCCTCATAATGAGGGTGGGATTGGGGGGAGATATTAAGGAAAACTTATTACCCTCATAATGAGGGTATGGGTGGCGAGATATTAGGGAGAACTCATATTGAGGGTGCAGATGGGTGTAGATATTAATTAAGACGATAGGGTTGGAAAATATATTAATGGAAACTTATTAGGTGAGTTTGGGGGGAGATGTTGCGGAAAAATAAATATGTGGTAGGAAATATTTTCGTGAAAATTTATTACCCTCATAATAATGTTGGAAGCGGTGGTGGATATTAAGTATGAGAGTGAGTTGGGGGGAGATGTTAGGGAAATCATAAAAAAAGGCGAGAGAGAGACATATTAGGGAAAACTTATTAGGTGAAGGATGGGGAGATATTATTTCCCTAATAAAAGTGTGGAGTTGGATGGATATTTTAGAGAAAAATTTAGGGGGTGGGAGTATATATTAGGGAAAACTTAAAACATTTTATTTATTTTCCCTTTCCCAGTAGCCTCCTCATATTAAGGTTTTCTTAATATATATCCTCATACTCACCCTCATTATGGAGTTTCTCTAATATCACCCCCCAACCCCATATTCCCCCATATTACATTTTCCCTAACATCTACCCCCACCCACACAATCCCCTCATATTATGTTTCTCTAATGTCTCCCCCCACCCTCTCCCTCACCCTCATTATGAGTTTTCTTTAGTATGTCCCCCTAATCCTACACCTTCTCATATTAAATTGTGTTAAATTTTCCTTAATATTTTAGTCAACCAAACCCTCATAATCCATTTTTTTTTCACACATCACAATGTGATATAATATTTTATTACGTATGTTATTCTAATTTATCATTTATTTATAAATATTTCCATTATTTATAATAATATTATTATCTATTGGGATTCAAATTATACAATATCATATAAACATATTTATCAATCTAAAATACACAATAAATAATAAATATAGTTATTATTATTTTTAATAATAATAATAATTGTAATAATAATAATAATCATAATTTAACTTTAATGTTACAACCAATCTTGACACAAAATTGGTGTATGATACCCACTTGATTGTGTAACAATGGACTTGCCTCAGCACAACGAATTTTCTGCTAAAGTTTATGAAGGTATACATACATATTTATTGAATATTCTTGTATTAATAAATGTAAGAAAATTATTATTGTAATATTTTCTAATATTACATATATTAGATATTAATATTAATATATAATAATTTGTTAATAAATATAGTGCATGGGAGCTCCCCTATGGGGGTGTGTATCAAGGATATTGGTGGACTTGGTGGTTGTGTCTGCCACCTCGCAGAAGAGATTACATTAAATGGAGGGGGTGGTGTGGCCACCCCCGTGCATGTAGAAGAATGTGAATATATTGCATCTAATCAACCATGATAAGTAGCATTCATAGGAGGAAAGGGGGGAGGCAAGTTTGTCTAAGAAGCGTTATCCTAGGGAAAAAGCTTGAGGCCTTTGGAAATGAGGTATGGCCTACATTTTGGGAGAAATATAGGTTAGCTGGAGGAAACTAGTAAAAAATAATATTTGATTATAATTTCTTTGCATCCTTGACAGCAGCTCTGAAGGGAAAGGATATGAGAGTGAAGCTATATGCAAGTTGTGTAGGGGGAAATTGGGCATCGGTTCTATGTAGCTCAGGGATAAGGAAGTCTATTGCGAGTTGATACCATATTTTACCTCCATACCAGTTCCTTTCAATTGCTCTCAATGTAATTGGTATGCAAGGACCCTCTCTAGACTTCCCTTGACGCATAGAGGTCACTGTGTCTTGGGTAATTCTTTAGCCTTCTTATGTTTATAATTTAGCTGCTAGTATTTTCCTTCGCTTTGATTGTTTTCTTTTGGTTTTTTTTTTTTCATATTGGCTTGGCCGTTGTCTCAATTTTGTAGTTGTAGTAGTGGGACTATATCCATGCATTGTGGTATATTTCCTTTTACTTTTTCCAAACCTTACATGTACCAACATTGTTTTAATATCTATTACTGGATTCTCACACTTTGGAGTTGGTATGGCTGCTTTTGGGTTTCATTATCCCAATCGTGTTGAAAAATGTTACTTTTCCTAATTTCTGCACTCAAATGCTTGTTCTAGGTCATTTATGTGTTGATACCATAAGGATATGCCTATTTGACTATATGAAATTCCAACATATGAGAAGTAGGCACAGGGGGGAGGACACAACCCAAAGGGTTAAAAGTAAGCCCAGAAATAGACCTAAGCTGTCACTAAAAATTTTCATTCATTTGTACCCCTAGAAACCTATAATGAAATCTAGCAATTGGAAACCCTAGAACATTAGAGAACTTTTGAGGTCTAAAATTTGCCTCATACAAAAAATGTACAACAGAAATACAATTTATAAGAACCAATAGGATTCAAGATGATGATGTCAACCATGGGGGATGATTCACCATATTTGAAGCAAAAAGGTAAAAAGATTAAATAATAATAAAATAATAAAACTACTTTTTAAACTCGTATTTTCAACTGATCTCCCTAAGGTTTTACTCAAATTTAGAGCGGGAATACTTATTGGATTCAAATTTTAATTCCTCATCCAAAGAGTACCCATGTTGCATACTTTTGATGGACCCTGCTACATGAAAAATGAGAAATACATGAAAAAAACGTGATTTTAATCATGTTTTTCATATATTTCTCATTCTTCGTGTAGAATATTACATCGAAATTATGCAACATGGGTAATCCTTGGATGAGGAATGAAATTATGCATTTAACGAGTGCTCCTGATTGAAATTCGAGTAAACCCATAAGGAGATAAGTTGAAAATATGAGTTGAAAAAGCATTTTTTTCTTTCTTCCCTCTAAAATTTGATGGTGTAATCTAATATTATTTTATTACTTCCACTATTATTTTATAATTTCCTTAGGAGGCCAATTTTAGACCTCAAAATTCCCATAATGAGCTATATATATTTAGGCCTTCTCAAAGTTAGAGATAATGGGTGAAATTGGGTAGTGGTTTCCTACACTTAGTCGTACCAAGGGAAGGAAAGATAAGTACCTCAACGCCTTATCACAATAATGGAAAATACAAACCCTATTGGGAAGGGTCCTTATTGAAAACTAGGCTTAAAAATATAATTATTTACAAGTCTCGAGGATGTCAAATGTATCGAGAGAAACCAATGGATTTGTCTTAAGAGAAGGGATCTCTCTTGAGAGAAGGGACACTTGGGTGGCTCATATTGAGTCCCAAATTCCATGTATTAATGTTACATCAATTGCTTTGACATTCACTTCTAAGGATATGAAACCTGTTACCTCTTATGATTCCTATCTTTTGAAATGCTTGTTGGTAATTTATTACTATTATTATTATTATTATTATGTAGATACTTTAATTACTCTTTAGTTGTTAAAAAATTTGGATTTTTAAACAAATTATTTTATAGGTAGGTGGTAAAAAAAATATCTTTTCCCTCCACGAAAATTGAGATTTCTTGCTGACATACATGCTTAAGATGGTAGGATGACTAATGTACTAACATTAGATTTGTTCTTGGCATCCCTCAAATCCATTTGATTTAGAGAATGTTTTTTTTCTATGTGTGGGCTATTTCCATGATTGAATTGACCAATGAATCCCTTATTTGCATAACTATGTTGACTAAATTCCTCATTTATAGTGGTTTGTCCCAGGCCGCATACTTCATTGACATTTCCTGGCCAAATTATGCTCCCTTTTGTAGTGTAATTCTGATGAGGATAAGATCTTTGATTCCTCCCATTGTAGTAGCCTCTATTGTAATTATTTATCTGAAAATTCCTCCTTCCTTACCTTCTCATTGCTCCATACTATTTATTTTTCCCATTTTGTGATGGAATACCATCACTAGAAGCTGAACCGAATCCATATCCATAACTACATCGATGTCAATTTCGTTCAGACCTAACGCCTTGATTGGGGTTAGGATAGCCATTGGATTTCCTTGTTGTGAGTTTATTAGGTGTTAATACCACATATTGTTCACTTTAATCTTTATTACTCTTGATGGAAATTGCGGTATGATCTCGTGTAAGCACTAGAATTTTTTTGCCTTCCTTCTAAATATGCCTCTATTTGTTTCCTCGGGCTACCTCAACCCTCACAAAAAATCCCTCTAACTAGGTACAAGGAGTTAATAACATCAAAACAAATTCTCTATGAACCCATATTTTTTTATATTGCATGAGTATTGAAAACACCCACAAGATTAGAAATGTCTCATAAGGCCCTCATATCCTTGATGTTAGCTAAAAGTTCCTTCTCGTATGACGTTGCCATTTTAGGGCCTACTATTTTGCATGCATCACCCTGAGGAAACACGACCAAGGAAATCTAATATAATATGCCCATTATAAGGTTTTAAGATACCAATTTACCCTTTTCTATTGTATTTGGGTTGGAAATATTGCAACCCTTCTTGATCTAGTAGCCAATTTGTCCATGTTCTCAAGAGTATCCAAAACAAAATCATGAACATAATAAAAATTCCTATTATTACAGATTTGAAAGGAAGTCCAATAGATCCAAAAAAAAGGGACAAAAGATACCCTTGCCACAGAAAACACATTTGTTTTATAGCAATATAATTTTGATGTTTGCTTCAAAAATGCATTCCTAGGTCTATAAATGGCATACTCATGCTCAACCCTTTTACTATTAAAATTGTTTTCATTACCTAAAACACAACATTGATGGCTCACAAAGGCACACAATGTCTTAAAGGGGATTTCTTCCCAAAGAAAATCCTTACGGCGTAAATATCTAATATTTTTTCATTTTAAAAAGGTAAAGTATAAAATCTAAAATATAATAATAAATTAATAAAAGCTAAATTAATGATAATTGTAAAATTTAAATTTATTTAAAATCTACATTATATATATATATATATTAACCATATATAAAATTAGTAAGTCTCCTTTAGCTATAAAATAATGAGAACCTACTAGCAAAAAGACATTGTTAATATTTATCTTATTAGAGAAATCAAGTTTAGTAGTAGAGGAAGGCTTTCTCTTTGGGCATGACTATATAACCACAAGTGTTCTTCCTCCCTACATATTTTCAAACTTAGTAAAAATTGGTTATACATATGCTTGGCAACCTTGCAAATTTATGTACATAAAACATGTACTTGTAAGAGTCAATATCAAGCTAACAATTATTTGCATTGATAGATTTTTATATCCTTTTCTTTTTAATGTATTATTTATATTAAAAGTATTTTTTGTAATTAATTTGTGAATAATGTTAGTTTTGAAGGTAAATATTGACTTTTTTTTTTTTCCTAGAATGTCACATTGGGTAACGGTTGAATATGTCTCAAAGAAGAACATAGAGGATATCTTGAAAGAATATATTTTGGGGAGAGCACAATGAGAACATTATGAATACATTCCTAAAGTGATAATCTAAGATGATTATTTTTGAAACAATCTAGGCTTCCAGAGAATGTCTTGTAGGAATAGAAAAAACATGGAAATCTAATTTAAAATTTGATATGGATGAATATTTTAGCCCATAGACATGAAATATAGATTTTAACTAATTTAAGAAACTATTTTTTTAAACTAATTTATTTATTTAAACTTAAATATTTATACAACTGTAATAATAACATAAAAACTTCCACATAACTATACTTTTTCTGATGGATTTAGAACAATGTGTATGCTTATGATGTTGAATGTCTTACAATATAATAGTAGTGATCTTGTTCTTTATATAAATATAAAACACATATGGGCTTGGGATGGAGTAGAATAGGAGGTATTAGAAAAATCTTCCATTCCAAGCTAATGAATTTATAAACCCATAGTGATTGTACATAAATTATAGCAATAACAATGTTATAATATTATGATATTCATGTAGTTTTCCTTCATATTAAATTTGTGCATGTATGAACACATTCACGCCATAGTTGAGTATAGATATTCTCCAAACCATTCTTGCCTACAAGTAAGGTTGAAATAATATTCATTTCATCAAGTGGTTACAACCCACCCTTCCATGTGTATATTTCTAGCTTGCTTGGTTACATTGTAAACCATTCCCCCTATGCAAAGTGTGTGTCTTTATCTAGGTTGTTACCAGTAATATAGCTAAATTGTATTGGATTACTTCCACTTCGTACTTGGGCTTCCATCCATTCTTGGTAGTCATAATATTGCTTCAGGTTTGTGATGGTTACAACTACTTATTCATTTTTACTAGTTGTCATCTTGGCCCATATGTTAGTTTATGATTGTTTTGTAGTTATTGATACTTATAAATTCCATCCTCAAACCAGCTTGCTTAAAACAAACTCTTTATTTCCAATCAACCAAGTTCATTTTCACTCAACAAAAATGCAAGGGAACATCAACTACCCTTATATTGCTAGAAGTCCCTTCACAACCACTTAATAATGATAGGTTTTAAAAATAAATAGAGAAGTAATATTCACTATACATACCTAAGTGGATGTTTCTTATATTGGATCAAAAACCCATATTGGCCTATTATATATTCCTGTAGTGGATCTCTTGAGAGACAATGGATTTTGTGTTGTCACACATTATGGATGCATGTGCATTTCATAAATGTCACGATGAAAAGTAAAATACAATCCCCCATCGCTAGAAGTAAGTTTCCAGTCACTTGCGACAAAGGATGCTTCTCCAATTTTGTACAATGTTCACTATATAGAATTTCGATGGCTCAAATGAATTCCAAGCAACAAAGATGTCCAAGGTCAAAATTTCTCTCTTAACCCGAATGGTGGTCTTTGAATCCATTGAAAAATAGAAATAAATACATAATGGCACTCAAGTTCAATCATTGTTTTACATTAAAGGAATTGTGGTTCATTTTGAAGAAAAGTGATCATTTTAAGAATATAAGATCCTAGGGTCAAGCAACATGGGAACGAAATTAAAGTTAGATTTTCACACAAGAATCCTATTAAAATATTAAACATCTCTTTTGATTACCATTCCTTAAACCATATTTTCACTTGGTGTTACTATTTTATAGTTTGTGACAATTTTTAAAATTGTGCTTTGCTTTCAACTTTTTTTTTAAACGATCATTTTGAAAACTATGTTTTCATGTGTTTTCAAGTTTTTTTATTTTTTATTTTTTGTAAACTAAAATCATTTTTCAGGTGTGTAGATATAGGATAGACATATCAAATATCTAATTAAAGGTAATTATAAAATATAATAATATAATAATAAATTAATAAAAACTAAAACAATGATAACTACAAAATTTAAAGATATATATATATATATATATATATATATATATATATATATAATAATAATAATAATAATAATAATAATAATAATAATAACATTATGTATATGAATATGGATATCTTAATATTCCCAGAAAAAATTAATTTTGAAATAGTTAGTCCTCTCTATATATGAAATAATGAGAACCAAATATTATTATTGGTAGAAAAAAGACATTGTTAACATTACTTTTATTAGAGACATCAAGTTTAGAAGTAGAGGATACCTTTAGCTTGAGGCATGACTAGAGAATAAAAATTGTTCTTCCTCCCTATTTATTTTCAAATGAACAACAATTATTTATATGTACCCTTGGCAACTTCCTAAATTTCTCTATGTAAAATAGATACTTGTAAGATTCAATGTCAAGCTAACAAATATTTGCATCGATAGATTTTTAGATCCTTTTCTTTGTAATGTATTATTGATGTAATTTTTATATTAAAAGTATTGTTTGTAATTATTTTGTGAATAATGTTAGGTTGAAGGTAAAGATTGACTTTTCCTTTTCCCTAGAACCTCACATTGGGTAAGGGTTGTATATCTCTAAAAGAAAATCATAGAGGATGTCTTGAAAAAATATATTTTTGGGATAACACATTGAGAACATTATGAATACATTCCTAAAAGTGAGAGTTGAAGATAATTCTATTTGAAGCAATGTGAACATGGAAATCTAAGGAACAATGAGATAAGGATGAATATTTTGACTCATATACATCAATTATAGATTTTAATTAATTTAACAAATTGTTTTTTTTTAATTAATTAGTTTATTTCAACTTACATATTTTTACAATGATAAAAATAATGTAAAAATTGCCACATAACTATAAACATTCCAATGGATTCAAAATAGTGTGTATGTTTATGAAGGTGAATTACTTACAAGACAATAGTAGTAATATTATTATTTATGTAAATATAAAACACGTGTGGGTGTGGGATGGATTAGAATAGGAGGTATTAGAAAAATCTGCCATTCCAAACTAATCAGTTTCTAAAACCATAGAGATTGTTCATAACTTATAGAAATAGCATCATAATGCTCTTATAATATTCATGTAGCTCTCCTTCATCTTACATTTGTACATGTATGAACACACTTACACCATAATCAAACATAAGTCTTGTCCAAGCCATTATTACCTAAAATAAGGTTGAAATAATATTAATTTCATCAATTAATTACAACCGACCCTTCCAAATGTATCCTTCTAGTTTGCTTGATTACATTGTAAACCATTTCCCCTATGTAGAGTGTATGTCTTAATGTGAGTTTTGTAGAAATTAGTATACATTAAGCATGCACACATCTAGATTCCCCTGATCTCACAATATTTAACTTCTTGAAAAATACAGAATCATTCCACTGTTAATATTTTGCAGAAAATTAATTACAAACACATGTGAAGCATAAATAAAAACAATCACACATAACATAGTTGTTTAACGGGAAAGCCTGAAGTTGAAAACCCAAACTATCATATATTATGTATCATGGAGATCATGTAACAATCTCATACATAGCTTAGTACATCAAGCTCTGAGTACAATCAATCGTCACACACTAACATAGAAGAAATATGCAAATCCATGCACCAATCCATGACCTCCTGCTAGTTTGCCTCAACTGTACAATCCCTGCTAAAGAATAGCTCTGAATGAATTCGAATTACCCTTGCCTTGACTGCACAATCCTCATTGGAAACTCCAATGTGTGTGTGGTGAAATCAATGCATCACTATAGTCACAACAGATAGTCCATCTTGCCCTTTCACCTATCTCTCCACTAGGTCTCCACTGGAACTGACATGCACTATAGTTAACTGTTGTATTGTTCAGTTGATTAATGAGTTATTATTTGTGAATTAATTAACTAATTAATTCACTCCACTCTCACTAGTGTATCATTCAATTAGACTAGATACAACTAGCTCAACTGAGTTTAACTCCAATAATTGAGTTAAACTGAATAACAACTCCATGAACTACTCTTCCAACTCTGTCATAACTTTTCCACTTCAGTTCTAACTGAGTCCTCCATGCATGAACCACCAATAAACCCTAGGAATTGCGTAATTCCTTCAGCCCACTGATTTTCCAAATCTGTATACTGAAATTAAGTGCTCCAAGAGAATAAGTTGTTGTTTATTGTCGGATTATTATTAAGAGCTAATAATAATCGACACTTCTATTTTTAGATCGACGATCTATAAATAGACTTCGCCCAATATTCTAAAAATAGAATTTCATCTATTTTTTCAACTTGATCAACCATCCACAAATAGCATCCTACAACTTCTGAAATATGATCACCATGTCTAAAAATAGACATAGTCTAAAAATAGACTTGCGCCAAAAATAGCCTGCGGGCCCACTTAGTGAAGGTGACTCTTTTCACTAAGCTCATCATCTTGTTGAATCTCAACACTCCCTCTCAACAAGATAAGGATTATCTTTCACCCCGATCCTACCTCTATGTATTTTCTCCTGGTGAGAGCCTTCGTCAGAATATCTGCATCCTGATCTTCCATAGGAATGTACTGAAGCAACATGATCTTCCGCTGCACACAATCTCTGATATGATGATACTAGATATCAATATGTTTAGATCTATCATGAAACACATGATTAACCAAGAGTTTAATGCAACTCTGATTATCACAATGTATCACTGTGGGATCTAAATGTGAACCGAACAAACCAACCAGGATCTTCCTCATCTAGATAGCCTCACATGTAGCTTGAATTGTTGCCATGTATTCTGCTTCCCCTGAACTGAGTGCCACAGATATTTGTTTCCTGCTATACCAAGAAACTGTCGTAGATCCGATACAGAAAATCCCTCCTGATGTGCTCTTTCTGTTTGTTGGGCTGCTTGTCCAATCTGCATTCTTGAAGCCATGCAAATTCACCTCATCTATCTGTATGTACCATAAACCATACTTAGATGTGCCCCTGAGATATCTTAGAACATGCTTTCCTGCCTTCCAAAAGAGCTTGGTAGGCTTAACCATTGCTTGTGAAAGCTGGTTCACCGCATAGCATATGTCCGGTCTTGTATTAACTAAATACATGAGCGAACCCACCAATTGTCGATAAATAGTGGCATCCACTACCTCTATCGATGTACCATCCTCTTTCCTCCAATTTACTGGAAGAAGAGTGTCGATAGACTTGTAGCCTTACATGTGAAACTTCTCTAGTATCTCCCAGATATAATTGCCTTGAGACACAAACAGTTCACCTTCCCGCTGCCATATTTCCAATCTAAGGAAATAATGAAGGAGGCCCAAATCCTTCATCTCAAACTCCTTTTCAAGATCTGCCTTGCATGAGTGTATGAACTGCTCATCACCCGTTAGTATTAAATCATCAACATAAAGAACAATGATTAAAAGCTTACCATCCACCACAGTTTGGTATAGTTTTGCATCTGCCTCACTCTTGGTGAAGCCAAGTCCAGTGAAATAGCTGATGATCCGAGTGTACCAAGCACGAGGTGCTTGGTTCAGCCCATACAACACTCTTTTGAGTCTGCACACATGTGACTCATTGCTGAAGATCTCAAATCCTTCAGGCTACCCAATGTACACCTCTTCCTCAATGATCCCATTAAGGAATGTAGTCTTCACATCCATCTAATGAATGTGCCAACCCATCTACGCTGAGAGAGCGAGGATGGTCTTTATGGAAGAATACCATGTGACATGTGCAAATTTTTCTTCATAGTCAATCCCCTCAATCTGTGAGAAGCCCTAAGAAACAAATCTTGCCTTATAATTCTCAAACTCCCATCAGAAGCTTGCTTTACCTTGTAGTTCCATCTTGATCCTACAACTGATTTTCCCACTAGCCTTGGAATAATCTCCCAAGGATTTTTTTTGACAATGGAGTCATACTCCTCCACCATGGCATCTACCCATGTGGGTTGTTGCACTACTTCTTCAAAATAAGATGGCTCTGTCACGATACAATTGCTCATAAGAGCCATGTATCTAGTAAATTGGTCACGTGATTTTCTCTGTCTACGCTGTGATGTAGGGACTCCCACATTCTGTGCCGCATCAAGCTTCAATATCTCAGCTTCTGTGGCATGCTTTCTGCATTGTCTGATGTTTGGTTCTGCATGAGTGGACTCCTCCACTCCATGAATCTCCTCCTCTGGCTGATCCACATCTAGAGGCTCATCTTTGGGAACAAGCAGTTCCTTCATTGCATGCAAGTCTAGCTCCCTCTCTAGAATAGCCTGTGCAACACCAATGATTGTTCTTTTCTTCCTCTTTGCGACCCCATTCTACTATGGGTTATGAGGCACTATGAGTTCTCTTCGAATTCCTTCTTTGCTAGAGAAGTCTTTGAATTCGCCTGAGATGTATTCACCACCATTATCGCTCCATAAAGCTTTCACTTTCTTCCCCGACTCCTTCTCCGCCAATGATTTGAACTCACAGAACTTTGAGAACGTTTCGCTCTTCTTCTGCATGAAGAAGATCCAACATCTATGATAATAGTCATCAACAAATATAACATAATACCTGTGTTTTGTTTTTTAAGCAACCGAGAAAGGTCTACACACATCTGTGTGAATTCTCTCCAGGATCACCGAAGCAGGATTCTCCTTATCATGAAAGGTGGTCTTCACAAACTTACCCATAGTAAATCCCTTGCACTAATCTAACTGCACAAGAGTACCCTTGGGAATTCTAGTAGAAATATGCTGCAAAATCTTCATGGCGCCATGGTGAAGATGGGCCAATATCCTGTGCCATAATTCACCCTCATCCCGGCTCACCACTTCTTCTGCTTTGCCCACCATTTCAGCGCAACCATCTACTTCAAACTTGTAGAGATTCTTAATTCAAACTCCTATCTTCTTGGGTTGACCCATTGTTTTATGTCGAAGGAAGGCTTTTCCCTCACTAAAAACAACATCATAACCTTTGTCTTCCAACATTGTGACTGAGACCAAGTTCTTCTTCAAACCTGGAATATGCATAACATCCTTCAACAAGAATGGATTACTAGACTCCATCTCAAAGGTAATGGCCTCAATGCCGGTCACATTGTATTTACCATCATTGCCCATCTCTATATGCATATGGAGGTCCTTCTCCTCCAAGTCACTAAACAACTCCTTGTCTCCCATCATATGGAAAGATGCACCACTATCAAGATACCACACCGATCCAATACAAATTGAAACCAAGCATGCGGTCAAAGAGAAATCAAGTTCAAATTGTGAGGCTAAGGCCTCTCTAGCTGTAGCTCCAGCAGCCTTATTTTTCTTCTTATTTTGTGGGAAGTTAGTGGCAAAATTCCCATGTTCATGACAGTGAAAACACTTCACTTTGGGAAAATCCTGCTTCTTTGGATTTTGAAGGAAATTTATTCCCCTTCCCTTTCCTTGCGTTGGCAACCAAAGTGCAGATCTCTTCATCTTCATTCTTCAATGCAGAACCATCCCTAGTACCCCGCCTTATCTCCTCCTGCACAAGATCTGACCAAAGTCGCTCCCATCTCGACAGTTTCTCTCATCCATTGACAGAGTCTTCGTAGCTATGCCAACTCCTCGGAAGCCCAAGGAGAGCCAAGCTCACCAATTCTTCATCATCAAAAGTAACTCCCACACTTTCCAGTTCATCCTTGCAGTGGACAAACTTCGTGAGGTATTTTGGAATACTGTCGCCCTTCTCCATTTTTATTTTTCTGAGCTTGTCTTTAAGCGCCAACTTCCTCTGGTCACTTCTGATTTGGAAAAAATATGTCAAAGCCTTCCACATTAAGAATGGAGTGGCTTTCCTATGAAGGATGGACACAATATGGTCCTTCAAACCTTCCAACAAAATTCTTCTTGTCTTTTCTGTCTTCTTTTTCCATGCGTCAAGTAATGCAACATTGCTAGATCCCAGCTTAGAGACATTGATATCGATGAACTCCTTCAGTCCATTATCCTCCAACATTTCCTCCATCCTATCCTTCCAGGCTATGTAATTCGATCTCCCATCAAGGGCATACTCCAATCGCAACCCATTGAAAGACATTTCAATGTATACTCAACTTCTGCATCAAAAATCTTTTGTAGCAAATTTGAATTGTCCACCAGCACAAAATTAGCAATTCTTCACAATTGCAATCTTAAAGAATTAACACTGCTCCAAGACCATGTAGAAATTAGTATACACTAAGCATGCATACATCCATATTCCCTTGATCTCACAATATTTAACTTCTTGCAAAATACAGAATCATTCCACTGTTAATCTTTTGTGAAAAATTAATTACAAACACATGTGAATCATAAATAAAAACAATCGCACATAACACAGTTGTTTAACAGGAAATCCTGAAGCTAAAAACCCCAACTATCATATATTATGTATCATGGAGATCATGTAACAATCTCATACATAGCTTAGTACATCAAGCTCTCAGTACAATCAATCGTCACACACTAACATAGAAGAAATCTGCAAATCCATGCATCGATCCCTACCCTGCTGCTAGCCTGCCTCCACTGCGAAATCTCTGCTAAGGAATAGCTCTGAATGAATTCGAATTACACTTGCCTTGACTGTGCAATCCTCATTGGCAACTCCAATGTGTGTGTGGTGCAATCAATGCATCACTATAGTCACAATAGATAGTCCATCTTGCCCTTTCACCTATCTCTCCACTAGGTCTCCACTGGAACTGACATGCAATGTAGTTAACTGTTGTATTGTTCAGTTGATTAATGAGTTATTATTTGTGAATTAATTAACTAATTAATTGACTCCACTCTCACTAGTGTATCATTCAGTTAGACTAGATACAACTAGCTCAACTGAGTCTAATTGAGTTAAAATGAATACAGCTCCAAGAACTACTCTTCCAACTTTGTCATAACTTTGCCACTTCAGTTCTAACTGAGTCCTCCATGCATGAACCACCAGTAAACCCTAGTAATTTTGTAATTCCTTCAGCCCAATGATTTTCCAAATCTGTGCACTGAAATTAAGTGCTCCAAGAGAATAATTTGATGTTTATTGTCAGATTATTATTAAGAGCTAATAATAATCGACACTTCTATTTTTAGTTCGACGATCTTTAAATAGACTTCGCCCAATATTATAAAAATATAATTTCATATATTTTTCCAACTTGATCAACCATCCACAAATAGCATCCTGCAACTTCTAAAATATGATCACCATGTCTAAAAATAGACATAGTCTAAAAATAGACTTGCGCCAAAAATAGCCTGTAGGCCCACTTAGTGAAGGCGACTCTTTTCACTAAGCTCATCATCTTGTTGAATCTCAACAAGTTTTCACAATAAAGGTAGCCACTTTGTATTGGATTACTTCAATCTCATACTTTGTCATCCATCCATTCTTGGTAGCTATAATATCGCTAAATGCGTTGGTTTTTTATGGTTTACAACTACCTATTCATTTTCCTAGTTGTCATCTTGGCCCATGTTTTACTTTACAATTTTTTTATGATTATTGTTACTTATAAATTCCACCACGAAACCTTTCTTGAAAAAAACACGTTATTTCCAATCAACCAATCTCATTTTCAGAAAAAAAAAATGCAAGGGAAAATCAATTACCCTCATATTTCTAGCAACATAACAATCCTAATTGTACATAGAGTTAAAAGCCCAAAATTATAAGTCCCTTGACAATGATTTAATAATGAAAGGTTTTACAAACAAAAAAATAATTAGGATTCACTATACATACCTAAGTGGGTTTTCTTTTATATTAGATCAATAATCTATATTTCACTATTATATAATCCTGCATTGGATCTCTTGAGAGATAATTGATTATGTGTTTTGGAACAATACGAATGTATGTACATTGCAAAAAAGATATCATGACAGGTACAATGCAATCCTCCATCACTATAAATAAGTCAAATAATCACGTGCAACGAAGGATGTTTCTCCATTTTTGTACCACATTTACTATATGGAATTTTCATGGCTCAAATTAATTCTAAGTAAAAAAGATATTCAATGTAAAAATTTCTCTCTTAACCGAAATGGTGGAATTGGAATCCATTGAAAATACAAATAAATACATATTGAAACTCAAGTTCAATACGAATGATACATTAAAGGAGTTGTGCTTCATTTTGAAGAAAATTGATTAGTTTAATAATACAAAATCTCAGGGTCAAGTTGCATGGGAAAGAAATATAATGACAAGATTAAGTAAAATATGTAAGCATAGTGGTGCACATGGGTCATACTAACTAGTAAAATATTTCTTAAATAATTAGTGTTGAATTGGCATTGGTAATGGAGCATGTGTCATATTGATAAAATAATAAAACAATGATATGGGAAATGGGCATGCTATGTGACATTTCTTGAACATTATTTGGTGATATGTAACCCATGTGATGGAGGGTCACTGAACCTCAAACATTAGAATAATAAAATTCAATTGGAAAAAATTATGAAGGGGTAGGGCCCGAGCTAGATGCACATGATTCCCAAAAAAAACTAAAAATAAATGTTACACACTTTACATCACATAACATAAATTATATGAGGAGTGAAAAAATGATGTGTTAGTGTTGGAGTGGGGATTATCTATTGCAAAAAATAGGTTTTCCCCTTGCTAATCACTTCTCATCCCTCTCTCTCAAATATTTGTAGATGGTGGATAACTCTTCCTCCACATTATCATCTCACTCATTTTTATATATCAACAATCCTCGTCTACTCATGGAATTTCCAGCTCGCATGGAGACTATAAACTTGAAACATTATGTGACTTCATACTCTATTATGCTAATTTCCTCAACATTAACTTCCTATGTGGATAGATTTAAGATCATGCACTTAGCTAAGGGGATGAACTCACCCTTCTCCATGGTGAAAAACCCAGTTTTTCCCTTCCCCAGAGGAAATATTGTTGTGAGCTGTGTTGCTCCATCCTCTGGATTCATGGAAAATAGCTTGACTACACCCTTTTATTTAGAAAATTTTGAAAAGAGTGTCATTCCTTCCTTAATCCTAGAGGGCTCATGTAAAATTTGGTTTCCCCTGGCTTTTCATGATGTTGTAAAATGTGCAATTGACATTATTTTCTTAAGGACATAAGTTCATGAAGCCCCTTTTTTTTTAGGTTCCTTTGGTGGATGAAGCATTTAGGGATGAAAATGTGTTCTCACAGTTTTACTTGATATGCATATTTAATGGTTTATGGCCGCATTTAGTAGATATTATCTCCTTGATTTTTGAGGACTGGAAACCTCTAAATTTAGATGAGCTAAATTTCTATGCTTTGTCCATAGAGTTTTTTGTATTAGTATATGATAAATTTTAATATTAGGAGTTGATATTTGGTTCAAGTTTGTGGTTTTAGGAAAGTGCATGGTTGTCTATGCAACCATGGTTCCCCTCTTTTCACCCCTTCTGAACTAAAATTTCTACCACTCCATTTTGGGTAAGGCTTCGTAATCTCCCTTTGCATCTATGGAATATTCCATCATTGAAAGCTATAGTAAATGATCTAGGTATATTTTATCAGTATATCAATGATACAAAACAATACCATGAATGGCTGCTACAAAAATGTTTAATCATTCAAATAATTTCCATCACCATTAGATTTAAAATATTTTTTCCTAGGTACTTCATCTTCATATTAAATTTAATAATGTGTGTTTCTCTTATTTTTTCACTTTCTTTATTTACCAATTCGTGTTTCCCCATAATGATAACATTCTTTTACAAAATCTAGTTTGATAAAACTTGTTTCTTGGGGATAGGGTGGATACATTGAGAAACCTTTTTTTATCTATTGAATCAATCTCTAAGAGAGAATAGTTAACATCCAAAATACACCTTGTGATCCCACTCTAAGTACTAGGTTTAAATAAATTGATTACCTCCATTATATCATACATTGTATGAAATGTGAATTTTTTTTTCTTTTGCTATTTTTTTCAGAAATCGGGATGAATAACTTGTGGCTTTAGAAACTTCGAACCAATAAAATGTAAACTATAAAAAAAACCTGCAACAATCACACCTAGCCTTGGCCACATCAACCAATGCTCATGGATTGATTTGTTCCTTTTATCAGAATGGTGAACTTTTCACCATGGTGTGCCTTAACAAAACATCTTATCACCGATTTTTCTATGCTATGTGGGATCTTGTGAAATGTGAGTTATATTTTCTCACCTTTTTCTCTTTAAATCATATGATTACCTGTACATATATGAATCCTAATCCATCACACTAAATTTACACCCCTCAACCTCACATCACAATTTCTACTAAAATGGGGTTGAAAATGACTTTCCTCGACATCACATTGTAGTTTCAGAAGATAAAGTGAAAAATATTCAATACACAATATATTATACATGTTATGATATTAATGTGAAGCTTCTACAAAATACATGTCAATTAAATTCACATGATATTAACACATGTACTTAAAATCCAAATTTAGATTTAAAAAGTAAATAGATCCATATATCATAGTCGGTGACTTAAGATCCATAGGATTTTAATGTTTTATAAAAGTGACTTTGTTTAATTGTTTCAAGAGCTAAATTTTCTTCCTTCTTACCATGATTTAACCTATGTCTAAAGGGTGTAAAGAAATTTTGTAAGAGAATATAAAGATAAATAGTTCTAAACATGAAATTTAATATTTTTTCAATATTCAATTCCACATATTAGCACACCATGAGTAGTGCCACATGACATTTGAATAAGGCATCTCTTTGAAAGTGTGTGCCTTCATATAATTAGTGATATTCAGCCAAGAAAAAAACCCATGGAAATTGTACCGTCATGATTTATAGGTAATTTGTTGAAAGGTTTTCTTATAATTGAATTTCTTACTCTGAGGAAAAATATAAATGTATTCCACTCACATTTTCCAAATTTCAATTTTATTTTTCATGTATGTGTATTTCAGTTTTATCATTTTAATTATGACCCTCTTATTCTATCTTTGAAAGCATTGAACAATAACCAGGAATAAAGTATAAAATTAGAAATAGTTATGTTAGATAATCTCAAGTCTTTGAGTAGATGTAACACTATCTAAGTGTATAAAGTCCTCGTAGATTCAAACTGCTAATTGTAATTTACTAAAAAAATAAACCTAAATCTACTCTACCAATAGTAGAAACAATTAAACGATCTCGAGATCACGAAGAATACAAGAGAAATAATTCAATCAACACATTACATGACAATTTCCTGGGGAAATCCATAGCTAAAAAATCTTACTATCTGTATATTACATTAGTCAGAAAAATATCATAAGATTACAATGATTTTCACAAGCTTATGCAACCTATGCACTATCTCTATCTCTCTCATTGTTTCCTAGATAAGCCTTTGCCTATACTCAACCAATTTCTGCTTTCCCAAGTCCCTATTAACTTGCGATGTTTCCTTGGGAATTATCCCCTATTATTTATGGAAATTCCTCATTCATAATTGTGCAAACCATCATAGGCCTTCCTCTGACTACATCCACCACTTGTACAATTTGGATGATTATACAATTGATATTACACTTCCCTTGAACTCCAATCTCAACTGGCTAACATGTAGATTACACATGCATGAGTTATTTATGGTTGATTTATTAGTGAATTGGTTGAACATTAAAGATTCACTCCATTTTTATACATCCTACTAGTTCCGCCAATAGTTGGAATTATTTTAACTAACTTTAACTCAATTTAACTAAATTAATTAATTACTTCTCAAAATAAACTCAATCAGGGCTCCCATAAAGTAGGAGCCACTCTACATGACTCAAGTTAGACCCTGAGCTCAAATTAACTGAACTAAATAAGTCAAACTAACTTATTTAACTTGTATAAGTTGTCATGTTATGTGGAATTACAATTTTCTTCTAATATAATTCAAGCGAAAATTAAATTAGAATCATTATTTGTGTCATTTTAAACACTCCCTCTTAGCAAGAAAGGGATCATCAATGCCCCAATCCTGCCTATAGTGCCTTATTCAAGATATTTACATCCTGTTACTCTATAGGCATGTAATCTAGGAACATGATCTGCCTCTCCACACAATGTTGTAGATGGTGGTAACATGTGTCAATATGCTTGGACTGATCATGAAAAACAGGATTCTCAGAGAGTTTGATGCAACTATGATTTTCATAGTAAATCACTTTAGGATCCATCTACTGACCAAATAACCCAACAAGGATCTTCCTCATCCAAATAAACTCACAAGTTGCTTGAATAGCATTCATGTACTCTGCTTCTACTAAACTAAGTGCAATTGATCTCTACTTCCTACTGTACCAGGATATTGCTACTGACCCAATACTGAAAATTCCCCCTGATGTGTTCTTCCTTTCTGATGGACTCCCCACCCAATATACATTTATGAATCCTTGCAGCTTCACTCCCTCTATCTGTGTATACTAAATTCCAATCTGAGTGGTGTCTCTAAGGTATCTCAACACATGTTTGGTTGCTTTCCTATACAGTTTGGTTAGATTAACCATTGCTTGAATAAGTTGGTTAGCTGGATAAAAAATGTCAAGACGTGTTTTCATCAAGTACATAAGTGATCCCAAAATTTTATTTTAAATGGTAGCCTCTACCACTTCGCTTGAAGTAGCATATTCCTTCCTCCAATTTCGTGCTAGAGGAGTCTCCATGTGTTTTTTTCTCTCCATGTGAAACTACTTAAGTATCTTGTCGACATACTTTCCCTAAGATACAAATAGTTTCCAATCTCCTTTCCAAATTTCCAAACCAAGGAAATAATGCATGAGCCCCATGTCTCTCATCTCGAATTATCTTGCCAAATCATTTTTGAAATATTTTATCAACTTCTCATCACCTACTATAACAAAATCATCGAAATATAATACTATAATCAATAATTTACCTTCAACCACAATATGGTAAAGGTTTACATCGGCTTCACTTTTGGTGAATCGCAACCCAGTGCTATAGGCATTGTTCCTGGTGTACCAATCCCATGGTTCTTGTTTCAATCCATACAGTGATCCCTTGATTCTGCACACATGTGACTCTCTGTTGAAGGTCTCAAATCCTTTTGGCTGCTCTATGTACACCTCTTCTCAATCACTCTGTTGAGGAAAGTTTTATTCATATCCATCTAATGTATCTTTCATCCTAATAGCATTGAAATTGATATAATTGATCTGATTGAAGAGTACCTTGCTACTGGAGAAAATGTATCCTCGTAATCAAGTCCCCCCGCCTGAGAGAACCCTTGTGCCTCAAATTTGGCATTTTGTTTCTTGACACTCTACTCTGTTGTTTTGTTAACCTTGTAGATCAATCTAGAACCAACCATTGACTTGTCCTCTGGCCTTGGGACCACTTCCCAAGAACTATTCCTAATAATGGTGTAGAAATTTGCTAAATAATGAAGATTTATCCACCGAGATTATCCTGATCACATATAAATTCGAATTCATATGCAACACATAATCTCTTCCACTCAGATCATCACACATGCGGAAATAAAACAAGCGGTATGCGATCAAAAAATCATCAAAACATCACACACATTACACAGTATGTATAGGGAAATCTTATAGCTGAAAACCCCTCAGCTATTGTGTATATTATAATGGAGAGAACATGTAATAGTACATAGTACAATACTCCTCACAAGTACTCAGTACTATCTCATTAAGTTACACACAAACTAGCTTGGTTTTGAACAAGTCACAGGTTCAAAACTCATCCACTAATTGCCTGCCTCTATTGCGCAATCAAGGTTGGTCTAATGAGAGATCCAAGGTTCGAATCTCCTTGGCTTGACAGCGCAATCCTCATGGGAAATTCCTCCAAGTGTGGTGCAAATCTCATGCACAACTAATGTCACAACTGATAGCTATCTCAACCCTTTCATCTACCTCTTCCACTGGTCTCCACTGAACTGTCCATGCACTGTAGTGAACTAATGTGTTCTTGAGTTGAATAATGAGTTAATAATTAGTGAATTAAATAATATTAAATTCACTCCACTCATTACTAGTTGATTAGCTAGTTAAACTAATCTCAACTAGTTCAACTAAGTTAAACCGAACACAACTCCACCAACTGTCTCATCAACTCCACCAAACTTCTGCCACTGAAGTCCTAACTGAATTCAACCATGCATGAGCTCACCAAACCCTTAGGAATAGCGTAATTCCTCTGTCGGATGCATGAGCCACTTCTGTAGCTCGAACTGAAGTGCTCCAAGAGAGTAAACTGAAGTTTAGAGTCCAAATATTATTAAGGGTAAATAATATTTGACTTCCCTATTTTTAGGATAGGCAGTCTAAAAATAGACTTCGACCTAAATGTCTAAAAATAGATGTCCATCTATTTTTACCAACATGACCAATACTCCAAGAATAGCATACTGCAACCCCTGGATCATGCTCCATATGTCTAAAAATAGACATAGTCTAAAAAATAGACTTTGCGCCAAAATTAGCCTGCGGGCCCACTTAGTGAAGGCGACTTCATTTCACTAAGCTCCATCATCTTGCTGCATTTTCAAAAAATGGAATCATATTCCTCTACTATGGAATCAACCCATATTGGTTGTTACACTGCTTCCTCGAATGAACATGGCTCAGTCTCCACACTCTAGCTCATGACCTCCTCTGTTTATGCTGTGATGTGAGTGCTCCCACATTCTATTTAGCATCATGCATTAATCTGTCAGCTTCTATAGTGCACTTCCTTCCATCTCTGCATGTCTATGCATGAGTGGGTGCATCCGCTCTTTGATCCTTTGCTTGTGGTTATTCCACTACATCCTGAGGTTCTTCTTTTGGAGCTAAAATCTCCTCATATACATGCAAATGAAGCTCCCTATCAAAGGAAAATTTCATGGCCATCTCTTCATTGAAATTCACCTCTATGAAAAAATTTCATCCTGTGAGATAGTAGGTACACAGGATAGTTTTGAGGTGCATTAGTGTACCCCATAAATATGCCCAAATCTACTGTCAGTTCTATATTTTTCCTTGCATCTTTGGAAACATGACAATAAACTAATGAACCAAATATCCAAAAGTGTGCTAGATCTAGTTTCTTACCCCAAAAATATTCTTCTGGTGTACTCATCTTGATAATCTGTTAGTGTCAGTCTATTCTTACTGCCATCAGTGATCAAAACTGCTCTTTTTGCATTTTCATATTAAGAGTCTCATACCGAATAAATTTCATCATTCTGCTAGGTCATGGATTCATTGATGGTAGTAAATTTTCATCAGTTTTCCCTCATAAGGTACTTGCTAATTCTCCTCTCTATGGTCTTCAGTCATTAGTCACTTTTATTCTCAAGATCATGTCAGTGGATCATAGGATAGGTCTCATTAGTTTCTAGGGTCTCACCATCGTCAAAATAATGAGTCAAATGTTAATAAAAATCAGCAAGGTCATGAGGAAGTCAAATAAATTCAAAGTCACAGCACCTGGAAGATCAAAGAGACATTTTATTCATCTTGATGTAATTTTCACCTCAAAACCATGTTTTGAGGTGAAAATGTGATATTTTGCCTTTATTATTATTCATTATGTAATTCTATCATCATGTGTAATAAGTCACAACTCAAAAGCTGCCATCTCCACAAAGTCATCATCCTGCCTTCAGAGAAGTTTTCCATAGCATGTTCATTTCCAAATCATCTTCCAATCAGATCCATCAGAAAGGGCTCGGAGAGAGCTTTCCAACGGTATACTACACTCCTAAAACTGACTTTTTGGATTGAAATCTATGCTTAAAGTGAAGTAAAAGTCCCCTATATCTTCAAGCTTCCCCTATTTCCCATGTTTCCCTTAAATTTTATATTTAAGTTTAATATTTTACTTAGAAAATTCCTTTTCCCCCTTCCCGATGGTAAAAATCACATTAATACATTAAAATCTGATCCAAAAACCACTTCCCCACCATGCTTTATAATAAACTTTATGACAAAGTTTATATTATAAATCTCGCTGACTCATCATCACAATCGCAACATCTTTATTGCGTGCCCTGATTGGACCTTTTGCCAAACCTCTGATGCAATTACCCCCGATTGAATTAAGTCGTTGATTGAACAGCCCCGACATGATTAACTCATTTCTGATTGCATATTTAAAATGCGACTTCCGATTATACTCCTTTGATCCAATCACACCGTTCAAATCCTACCTCCGATTGACCTTGCCCGATTACACCATAACCGTTGATATGATCAATGATCCAATGGCTTATACTCCATTTCTCCGTCAACATCGGCGTGATTTGTATTGCCCTCCCTCCGATGCACATCCGACCGTCGATCTCCTCCTTTAATCAAACAACCCATATGTAATCAGCCCATTGTCATCAACGCTTTCATAAGGCTTTCCACGATTGATGTCCCCACCGTTGATCACCCAACCCCATCCGACAGCCCACAACTATCACGCCCCAATCGCATCGGCGATTTCTTATGCATCACTCTATTCCGCTCCCCTCCGACCTCCGACGTTGATTGACCTTGGGCCCACCATAATACTTCTGCCCATGCATTATAAAAGGCCTTCCCATTTTTAAATTTTAATTTTGTTATATTTCATTTTCACAAAGGTTTTCCCTTGTTCCACATTCCCAAAATCGCGTTAGAATATTTTTGTCATCCTCCCTACTCCCCGAGTGTCGATTGCGATTACACTATTGTAAATATGTGTTTTCAACTATTTATTATATTATATGCCCTATCCCCTCCCCTCAGATTCTGGTTTGTCATGTGGATCTCATTTCCCTTCGCTTCCCCCATCCGACATAGATTTTCGCTTCACCAAAGGCAAAAGTTTCATTTCCAAGGTATTTTTATTAAAAAGTCGGTTTTATTCCAACAGAAAGCGAAGTGATAGTCAAAGGTTGAGAACCTAAAATAAGAAAATATTGTTACAACAGTAGCAAAGTAGGAAATCTGCTTTCAGATTGCCTATTTTTCCTTCATACAACATAACAACAAAATCTCCAAGCGTTCAAATGTAATGCTGTCCCTTATTTTTAGGGTCAAATTGTTGTATTTATTTTCTATGATTGTACTTCAGTTTTTGAGCTGTCAGAACAGCTCCCTTTTTCTGTGGATCCATGTTCCCACATTTCAGCTTATTTATTGTAATTGTAAATTATAGGGCTGGGTTTTGCAATTCAGAAGTAGGGGAATAGCGTGGAAGAAACATTTTGCGCTCCATTGTACAGTTTGGATAGGGATTAATAAGAGATGCATCTCTAATTTGTGGGATCCATGTGGTATGAGATTTAGAATTTGTTTCTCTCCTTTGTTCATATGTAAATTGTTATGTGTTCCATTCATCCATAAACATTTCCTTTTGAATGCTTTCAAGATAGAAAGGTAGGATCCACTTTCATGCCCTACCTTGGGAAATCATTCATACTCTATGCTTTTCTTCTGTTTGAAAAGGATCCATTTATTGTGGCCTCTTCAGCTCCTCACCAGTCTTTCCTCCCATCCTTATTTAACTTTAATTGCTAAGTTTCCTACCTATCTTGCCCCATGAAATACCCTGTCTCCTAATTTAATTCCTAGTTCCAAATGTTCCATTTTATTCCACACATCCCTGAAATTTCATTCATTTATTAAATATTTTCCCATCATTTTACCTAGCCTAATATCATATCATTATTGTGTTTATTTGAATATCCTTTTACGAAGAGAGCCCTCTCCTGTCCTTGTAGGGATAGCTACAAGGCTGAGCGTGGTTTAGTTGTTACCCTGTTTTGCCCTTTTCAGCCTAGGGTCCAATTCAGGTGCTAACATTCTCTGGCGACCATATTAGAGACAGAAGTTGTTTAGTATAGAAGATTCATCACCCCAGTAACATTTTTCCTTGTAAATTCCTACACTTTGGATGATGATGTTCAGATTTTACTAGGCTGGAAATAAAATTTTGTAAAATAGAAATTCAACCACACTGGCTTCAAGAAGATACACCAGGGCTAATCCAGATCCAAATCCTCCCCTTGTGTTTGAAAATCTGAACCTTATCCCAAGAATTTTCAGAAGAAAAGAAGGATCATTAAGCCCCAGATTTGTCACCAGATCCTATACTTGGCCCAGTGAGTGGTTTTTTTGTAGAAGATATTTCCTTTGACGAGAATTTTGAGCTTTCTTTATTTAGGAATAAGTCTGAAACCAACATTGATGATACCATTTTAGATTCTGAGTTCCTTATAGATATTGAAGTTCAGAGAGAAAATTCCTCCATTGATGATTACATTTTGAATTCCCCTCAGTCCATCACTGTAACTAATATCCCGAGCTTTCAGAGTCGTCAGGATTTGCATTGCCTCCTCCTAATTCATTAGCATTTTGATCAGTCAATTCCCAATTGTCATCTCCTCCATCAACACCTCCCTTAAATCCTACAAATCCTGTTGTAAATCATCCCAGAGCCATGGCTGCCCGATATGCACCCCTGGTTTTACCCCAGGTCCTCAATGATATGCCTGCTGACTATCAAAGAAAAATCCCCATCTTTGACGCCACTTAGAGCATTAAAACTCAGTAGCACATTGATAAAATGAATGACTTTTTTGATTTACATGAGGTAGAAGTAGAGAATGTAACAACCAGGCTGTTTGTTCAAAGCTTCAGAGGTGAAGTCAGAAAGTGGTTTAGAGCCTTACCACCAGGCTCAATTCGCACTTTACTAGAGTTGCACACACAGTTTTAAGACCAGTGGGAGGTAAAAAAGAATCCACTCCAAATCCTGTCTGAATACGAGAATATTAAAAGAAATGTGGGTGAAACTATCCAAGCCTATTGTTTAAGATTCAATGCTGTATATAATGCTATCTCAGCTAACCTGAAGCCTCCTGTAGGATTAGCATTGTTGAAATTTCCCGATGGTTTTGATGCCGACATGGCATATCAGCTGCGTGAAAGAGACCCGTCTTCACTTGAAGACATGCAGAATATAGCAGTAAGCGTTGAAGCTAATATGCTGGCTAAAAGAGCATGAACCAGAGCTGAGAAAAGAGTCATCGTAAAGGAGGAGGCCTCTCCTTCAGACATCAAAATGGACACTCTGATCAGAACAGTAGAAAAAATGGTTGATAGGTTAACCATTGCAGACAGACCTGAGCCTCAAATAATAAATCCAAATTTTAGAGGACAACATCCACAATTCAGAATTAAACAGAGAGAGAAAAGACCACAGGACCAAGCTGTGCCACCAAAACAACAGATTAAAACTCCATTGCAGCAAAACTACGTGCAAGGGAAAAATTCAGATGATGACAATCTTGTGATTGAGGCTAATCACTTTTTCATAGCTGATGGTGCGCCAATTTTCCTCACAGAAGACGAAGAATACACAGTGGCGACTCCAGACATTCAAAAAGACCAAAATTTTGTTTTGGCCAATGACACAACATTGGAAGAAGAGTCTGATGACTGCCAGAGAGGGTATATGAATGCTCTGTCGGCTCAGCAAAGGTAGTACTCTTTAAGGAACAGAGAGGTTACAATCAGTCCCATTCAAAAGAGAAAAGAACTCCAAATGAAGAACGATGCACATAAAGCAAAAGAGTCGGCCAACCCTTCTTCTAGCAAAGCACCTGCAGTTACTAATATAGCAAATGAAAAGAAACAACAGAGCTCAACAAAGGAGAAAATAGAGAAGAAATACCCACCTATTAAAGAGGTAGAAAAATCTCCCTCGTTTAATTTAGAAAATGAAATTTCTAAGTTAAAAGTGTCTATGCCCCTCACAGAGTTGGTGAAGAATAGTGTATATAAAACTCAAGTGTCCAAAGTCTTGCAAATAGACTCTGTCTCTGATATGGTTAATGTAGAAGATGACTACCCTGAACTTATTTTCGGTCCAACCACAGAAGAATCTGAAGAAAATGAAGTCCCTCCTTTTTACCTGAGTCTTAGAGTACATGAGTTTATCCTTCATAACGCTATGTTAGACTCTAGGGCCTCACATAATTTGATGCCCAAAGATGTCATGGAGAAGCTAGGCCTTGATATCACTCGAAAATATCATGATTTGTATTCCTTTGACTCAAGTAGGGTCCACTGTATTGGTCTAATCAAAGATTTGGTAGTGTCTTTAGATCAGATTCTAGCAAAGAATCTCTTGATGGATGTAGTTGGTGTTGATGTCCCACCAAGGTTTGGAATGCTTCTATCTAGGTATTGGGGTGAAAAAATTAAGGGAACCATGCAGCTTGACTTCTCTTATGCCACTGTTCCTGTATTTGGCTAGTTGAGAAAGTTATATAGAGAAAAGAAAATGAAATATATGATTACCAACAAAGACAAGCCTGTAAATCATCCCATTAATGCTGTCCATACAGATTTAGTCTTTTGTCTTGTATTCAGATGGTGGTTTAAATGACGAGAATTTTCAGTTGGTACAAGTGGATGAAATACCTAAGATTTTAGAGAATTTCAAAGAAGTCCTTAAACAGGAAAAGGATAAAGCAACAAACACTTCTGAGCCTCCTGCCTTCTAGCAGCAAAAGGACAGTTAATAGCTAGAAATCAACCAAGGTAAAGAAGAGAAAGAAACAAATTTCCAGCATCTTCAAGAAGAGGAAGAAGGCCTGTGGAGTATGGATTTTGATGGAGCTATTGGTAAGGATGGAGCTGGTATTGGAATATGGATTGGGAGTCCTGTTTTCCAGCCTGAGAAGGTTCCAAGTAATGTTAGAGTTTGTTCTTATAAGTTAGCTTTTGATTGCTCTAACAATGAAGCAGAATATGAAGCCTTGATTGCAGGTCTCAAAATTCTGAAGAAGTTGAATGCAAAAAAGATTTATGTGTATGGTGACTCCGAGCTGATAATCAAACAGGTGAAAGGAGAATACCAAGCTAAACATCCGAGATTGAGGGCATACAGAAATGCAGCCCTGGAAATTTTGAAAACATTCCCAGAGTATATTTTGACAGCAGTGCCCAGGATGCAGAACCTCATTGCTGATTCACTTACCACTACTACAAGAAAATTAAAGATTCTGATGAACTCCGGCAATAAGTTTGAGATCTATGTCAAACATGGGCCTGCTATTCCAGACAATTTAAGGTATTGGCAAGTATTTTGGGATGATAATGAGATTAATGCATTTTTGCAGGGTGATGGAAATTTTAAAGATACTCCAATAGAGGGTGAGTATGAGGTTGATGATCAGGAGTTAGAAGCAAACTAGATGGACATATTGCAGCTAAAGGATAATGTAATTCCTAGAGTTCTCATACCTCTAGAGGAGCTTTTTGATCAGGATGATGTCGCAAAGAAACCAAGCTTGGTGCCCACAGAGAAAGGAGTTGAAGATGTGAATATTGGAACAGCTGACCAGCCCAAGTTTGTCAAATTGTCAAAGGCATTATCCCCTGAGGTAAAGGATAAGTATGTTAAATTGCTTTCTGAATTTTCTAATGTATTTGCATGGGATTATTCAGATTTGAAAGTGTATGATAAGAACATAATCCAACATACAATTCCTATCAAGCCGGATCAGAAGCCTTTCAAACAAAAGCTGAGAAGAATCAATCCGAAGCTGTTGCCATCGATTGAAAAGAAGGTAAACAGGTTGTACAAAGCAGGTATCATAGTTCCCATTAGATTTTCTAACCGGATTTCAAATTTGGTTCTAGTGCGTAAAAAAGACTAGAGAAATAAGATTGTGTATATATTTTTGGAACTTGAATAAGGCATCCTTAAAGGATAATTACCCACTTCCAAAAATAGACCATATTCTGCAGAGAGTAGTTGGAGCATCTAGGATGTCACTACTTGATGGCTACTCAGGGTAAAACCAGATCTTGGTGCATGAGAAGGACCAAGATAAAACTGCCTTCACAACACCCTGGGGAACCTTCCAGTATGCTAAGATGCCATTCGGACTGAAGAACGCTGGAGCTAATTTCCAGCGTGCAATGGACATTGCTTTTGCAAATGAAAAAGATGTTTTTCTTGTTGTTTATTTGGATGATTTGACAGTATTTTCAGGTTTAGATGATGAGCATTTGCACCATTTAAGAGTGGTTTTTTAGCGTTGCAGAAAGTTTGGGATTTCTCTCAATCCCAAGAAGAGCCTTTTTGCCATGGATGAGGGAGAATTGCTCGGGCATATCATCTCTAAAGATGGAATCTACATTGATCCACCTACAGTGGAGGAAATTCAGCTCATAGATCTTCCACGGAACAAGAAAGAGATTCAGGCCTTCAATGGTAAGATGAATTTTTTGTGCAGATTTATACCTAATATGGCTGAACATTTGAGAGAAATGACCAATATGTTGAAGAAAGACAACACTATTAAGTGGAGTGAAGAAGCTATCAAGTCATTCAATTTGGTAAAGTTTCCTTTGTCTAATGCCCCAGTTTTGATCAGCCCCGACTATACTCAAGATTTTATCATATTTTCGTTTGCATCTGAGCATACTATAACTGATGTTTTAATGCAAAAGAGAGATGAAGTAGAAAAGCCAATTGCCTTTTTCAGTAGGACTATTAGAGATGATGCTTTAAGATATAATATTATTGAAAAATAGGCATTGGCCCTAATCAAGGCATTAAAGGATTTTAGGGTCTATATTCTGCATTCACATACTATAGCATATGTACCTAACGTAGCAGTCAAGGATGTGCTGATGAAAACTGATCCAGAAGGTCGAAGAGGCAAATGGATAGCAGCTATGTTGGAGTACGACATGGAGATCAAGCCCACAAATTTGATCAAAGGCAAAGGTTAGGCAAAATTGATGGCCCAATAAAATCTGTGTGCTTTAGATATAAACCTCATTACAACAATATCAGAAGAGGAAGATGAAGGTTTACTGATTCCTATTTCAGATATTTTTCTGCAGTCCCCTTGGTATTCAGATATCGTGTATGTTCTTAAGCATCTGTCACCTCCTCCAAGCATGTCTAAGAGTAGAGGTAGGTCTTTGAAACTCAAATCTACAAAGTATTGTATTTTGAACAATTCTCTGTATTGGAAAGACCCAAGAGGTGTTTTGCTAAATTGTCTGGTTGAAGAAGAAGCTCAGAAAATAATGCGTGATTTTCATAAAGGTGACTATGGCAGTCATTTGTTTTGGAAGACTACAGCCAACATGGTTTTGAGAGCCAGGTATTATTGGCCCAAATTATTTTCTGATTTATATAAAATAGTGATGAATTTTCATGAATGTCAAATCTTTCAAGGGAAGAAGAAGTTGCTTCCGCTTCCCTTGAAACCAGTTTTAGTGAATGCGCCCTTTCAGCAGTGGGGGCTCAATTTTATAGGAGAAATACATCCCGCGTCCTCAGCACAGCACCGATGGATACTGACAGGGACAGATTACTTCATGAAATGGATTGAGGCTGTCCTTGTCAGGAAGGAAACAAACACGATAATTATTCAATTCCTTGAATCGAACATTTTATCCTGTTTTGGCTACCCATGTAAAATTGTGACAGATAATGCAACAGCATTCAGATCAAAGAAAATGCTTGATTTCTGTGACAAATACAACATCGTGCTAGGCCATTCAATAGCATATTATACACAAGGTAACGTTCTGGCAGAATCATCGAAAAAATCGCTGGTGAATATAATTAAGAAAATACTGGAGGCAAACAAAAGAAATTGGCACCGAAAGCTCATCAATGCACTGTGGGCGGACATAGTTAGCAGTAAAAAATAAATAGGTATGTCACCTTTCGAATTGGTTTATGGAACTGATGTTGTATTTCCTACTTCTCTTACAGTTCCAGTTATGAGATTGTTACAAGAAGTTGGTAGCGAAGATGATGACAACCAGCGAAGGATCAACCAGATGATCCACCTTCAGCAAATAAGAGAAGAGGTGTCACAAAAAGCGAGTCATTTGCAGGAGAAGATCAAAAAGATCTATGATCGAAAGACAAAAGAAGAGAAGTTTCAGTTGGATGATGTAGTGTTGAAATGGGATGCAAGAAATGAAGACAAAGGGAAGCACGGTAAGTTTGACAACCTTTGGAAGGGACCATATAGAATTACAGCATACAGGGGACATAATGCTTTCTTACTTTCAGAAATGGATGGCCAGGATTTTCCTGGAGGAGCAGTAAATGGTAGGCTGTTGATAGACTACCATTATTGAAGACATGAATCAGAATCTATCCCATCATCATTGTATATACCATATTATTCTTGATCAGAGTTCAAATGCACAGTCATTCAAGTTTGGGGCCCGAGGTGAAGGCTATAAAACATGGAACACATGTGTATGGTTTGGTTTTATTTCAATTTTTTAGTCTTAGTCTTGATTCAGAGTCAGTTTTCATTTGTGTTAGCTTTCAGTATTTTTGACTCCATGCCCAACGGATAAGGCTACTTGGTCTACGGTGTTCTTGGCACCTCCAAGGAGCTACCATCCCCATTGGAGCCAATTTTAGTGTCAGTCTAGTCTTACTGACATCAGTGATCAAAGCTACTCTTTTTTCATTTGCATATTAGGAGTCTCATACCGAATAAATTTCATCATTCTGCTAGGTCATGGATTCATTGATGGTAGTAAATTTTCATCAGTTTTCCCTCATAAGGTACTTGCTAATTATCCTCTCTATGGTCTTCAGTCATTAGTCACTTTTATTCTCAAGATCATGTCAGTGGATCATAGGATAGGTCTCATTAGTTTCTAGGGTCTCACCATGGTCAAATTAATGAGTTAAATGTCAATAAAAATCAGCAAGGTCATGAGGAAGTCAAATAAATTCAAAGTCAAAGCACCTAGAAGATCAAAGAGACATTTTATTCAGCTTGATGTAATTTTCACCTCAAAACCATTTTTTGAGGTGAAAACGTGATATTTTGCCTTTATTATTATTCATTATGTAATTCTATATCATCATGTGTAATAAGTCACAACTCAGAAGCTACCATCTCCACAAAGTCATCATCATGCCTTCAGAGAAGTTTTCCAAAGCATGTTCATCGCCAAATCATCTTCCAAGAAGATCCATCTGAAAAGGGCCCGGAGAGAGCTTTCCAATGGTATACTGCACTCCTAAAACTGGCTTCTGGATTGAAATATATGCTTAAAGTGAAGTAAAAGTCCCCTATATCTTCAAGCTTCCCCAATTTCCCATGTTTCCCTTAAATTTTATATTTAAGTTTAATATTTTACTTAGAAAATTCCCTTTCCCCCTTCCCAATGGTAAAAATCGCATTAATACATTAAAATCCGATCCAAAAACCACTTCCCCACCATGCTTTATAATAAAATTTATGACAAAGTTTATATTATAAATCTCGCCAACTCTTCATCGCAATCGCAACATCTTTATTGCGTGCCCCGATTGGCCCTTTTGCCAAACCTGCGATGCGATTACCCCCGATTGAATTAAGTCGCCGATTGAACAACCCCGACGCGATTAACTCATTTTCGATCGCATATTTAAAATGCGACTTCTGATTAAACTCCTCTGATCCAATCGCACCGTTCAAATCCTTCCTCCGATTGACCTTGCCCGATTACACCATAACCATTGATCTGATCAACGATCCAACGGCTTATACTCCATCGCTCCATCAGCATCGGCATGATTTGTATTCCCCCCCCTCCAATGCACATCCGACCATCGATCTCCCCCTTTAATCGGATGGCCCATATGCAATCGACCCATTTGTATCAGTGCTTTCATAAGGCTTTCCCCGATTGATGTCCCCACCGTCAATCGCCCAACCCCATCTGACGGCCCACAGCTATCACGCCCCAATCACATCGGTGATTTCTTATGCATCACTCTATTCCGCTCCCCTCCGACCTCCGACGCTGTTTGACCTTGGGCCCACCATAATACTTCCACCTACGCATTATAAAAGGCCTTCCCCTTTTTAAATTTTAATTTTGTTATATTTTATTTTCACAAAGGTTTTCCCTTGTTCCACATTCCCAAAATCGCATCGGAAGATTTTTGTCATCCTCCCTATTCCCCGAGCGCTGATTGCGATTACACTATTGTAAATATGTGTTTTCAACTGTTTATTATATCATATGCCCTATCCCCTCCCCTTAGATTCCAATTTGTCATGTCGATCCCATTTCCCTTCGCTTCCCCCATCCGACATAGATTTTCCCTTCACCAAAGGCAAAAGTTTCATTCCCAACGTATTTTTGTTAAAAAGTCGGTTTTATTGCAACATAAAGCGAAGCGAAAATCAAAGGCCAAGAACTTAAAATAAGCAAAGATTGTTACAACAACAAAAAAGTAGGAAATCTACTTTCGGATTGCCTATTTTTCATTCATACATCATAACAACGAAATCTCCAAGTGGTCAAATGTAATGCTCTCCCTTATTTTTAGGGGAAGATTGTTGTATTTCTTTTCTATGATTGTACTTCAGTTTTTGAGCAGTCAGAAAAGCTCCCTTTTTCTGTGGATCCATGTTCCCACATTTCAGCTTATTTATTGTAATTTTAAATCATAGGTCCGGGTTCTGCAATTCAAAAGTAGGGGAATGGCATGGAAGAAACATTTTACGCTCCATTGTACAGTTTGGACAGGGATTAATAAGAGATGCAGCTCCGATTTGTGGGATCCATGTGGTATGAGATTTAGCATTTTTTTCTCTCCTTTGTTCATATGTAAATTTTTATGTGTTACATTCATCCATAAACATTTCCTTTTGAATGCTTTCAAGATAGAAAGGTAGGATCCATTTTCATGCCCTGCCTTGGGAAATCATTCATACTCTGTGTTTTTCTTCTGTTTGAAAAGGATCTATTTATTGTGCCCTCTTCAGCTCCTCACCAGTGTTTCCATCCCATCCTTATTTAACTTTAATTTCTAAGTTTCCTGCCTATCTTGCCCCATGAAATACCCTGTGTCTTGATTTAATTCCTAGTTCCAAATGTTCCATTTTATTCCACACATCCTTGAAATTTCATTCATTTATTAAATCTTTTCCCATCATTTTACCTAGCCTAATATCATATCATTATTGTGTTTATTTTAATATCCTTTTACGAAGACAACCCTCTCCTGTCCTTGTAGGGCTAGCTACAAGGCTGAGCGTGGTTTAGTTGTTACCCTGTTTTGCGCTTTTCAGCCTGGGGTCCAATTCAGGTGCTAAAAAATTCGATGAGGACTCTTGTTCTACACATATAACATTGTGTTGCATTCATCATCCCACAAGTGTAATGATAGGCCCTGATCATCCAACATCATACGTGAAAATCCCATAATACTCCTGTTCTTCCTCTCAGAAACCCCATTTTGTTGTGGGTTATGGGGTGTTTTCAACTCTCATCCAATGCCTTCTTGTGCGTAGATTTTCTTGAACTAATTCCACGCATATTCTCTACCATTATTACTGATGAGAGCCTTCACTTTCCTTCTTGTTTCTTTCTCAACAAGTTTTTTAAATTCACAAAATTTTGAGATTATCTGGTCTTCCTTCTGCATGAAGAATATCCAACACTTAAGTGAGAAATCATTTACAAATATAACGTAATACCTCTTCTTGGTCATGGTGGTTGTCATGAAAGGTCCATAAACATCTGAGTGAACTCTTACAAGGAACGGTTGTGCTCAACTGTCCTTATCATGAAAGGTGGATTTGGTGTACTTCCCTAATTTACATTCATTGCATGTATCTCATTGCTCTAGTGCACCCTTGGGAAGTCTTGTAGAAATATCCTACATGGTATTCAAAGCTCCATAGTGAAGATGGCCAAGTTGCCTATGTCATAGTTCACCAATGTCTCCATTCTACATCTTCTCTGCTTTCATTCTCGAATCAACACTATCTTCTACATTCAATTTTTATACATTCTTTACCTGAACCCTACTTTGCTTCCCTTGTCCCAAGGCTATGTGTGAAGGAAATCCTCTCCTATGCTAAATATCACATAATAGCCATGGTCTTCTAACATGCAAACTGAAACTAAAATCTTCTTTAGACCCATAACATACATGAGATCTTTGAATGTGAGAGGAGAAACAAAATCCCTCTAAAAATTATCAGTACCAATGTTAGTCGCACTATACCTTCAATCTTCTCTCATCTCGATGTGCATCTGGAGGTCCTTATCCTCCAAGTCGCGAAAATTTACTTTTTTCTGATTATATGGAATGAGGCTCCACGATCTAGATACCACACACTACCCATCATGGATGTCACCATGCATGCAATGAGGGTGAAATACAACTCGAATTATTAATCAAGATCTTCACCTACCGCTCCTCTAGAGGGCTTCTTGTTAACCTTATTGTGTGGAAAATTCATGGCATAGTGTCCCATCTCATGACAGTGAAAATTTTTAATTTTCGATAGTTCTTCTTGACTTCCTGACCAAAATATCCTTTGGATTGGGATTTATTCCTTTTCCCTTTATTTTCCTTTCCATCCAAGGTACAGTTCTCCTTATTATCATGCTTGAATGAGGTTCCATCTCTGGTGTTCCACCTTATCTCTTCGTGCATCAAGTGAGGCCACAAAAGCTCCCACTCTAGTAGTTTCTCCCTCCCATGTACTGAATCTTGGTAGTTGTTCCAGCTCTTGGGAAGGCTTAGAAGTGCTAGGCTGGCCAAATCATCTTCAACGACTATAATACCAACACTCCCAAGCTCATCCTGACATTGGGTGAACCTGCTCAAGTACTATGGTATTGTGTCACCCTTTTCCATCTTGATTTTCTGAATACTATCCTCCAATGCGAGCTTCATGTGGTCACTGTTGTTATGAAACAAGTCTATCAAGGCTTTCCACATTACATATGGAGTCTCCTTATGGAGGTTCGAGGCTATATGATCTCGAACTACTTCCAATATGATCCTCCTCGCTTTTGCAACACAATTATTCCACTCCGCTACATCCTGAGTATTAGATGTTGGAGGTTTAAGAATATTAGTATCTACCAATTCCTTCAACCCATTATATTCCAACGGTTCCTAAATATTTTCCTTCCTAGTAATATAATTCAAACTACACTAAATATTCGAGTCTTAATCCGTAGAAGGTCATCCTGCTAGCTTTGAAGATTTGATTTTGAAAATTCAATCCTTCAAAGATAACTTCAAATTATTCTCTTCTATTTTGATTTCGATTCTGATACCATGTAGAATATTTTTTAGATTCAAAATACTAATTGTAATTTACTAAAAAAATAGACTTGAATCTACTCTACCAAATGCGGAAACAATGAAATGATTTTGAAATCATGAATCATACAAGAGAAATAATTCAATCAACACATTACACATTTCCTGGGGAAATCCACAGCTAAAAACCCACCCTATTTGTATATTTCATTAGTTAAGAAAAATATGAGAATATTACAATGTGTTTCTCAAGCTCAAGCAAGCTATACACTATCTCTATCCATCTCACTACTTCCTAGACAAGCCTTGGACAATACTTAACCAAATTTCTTCTTTCCAAAGTCCCTATTTCCTTGCATTGTTTCCTTGGTAATTATCCCCTTTTATTTGGGGAAATTACTCATTCATAACTGCACAATCCATCATAGGCCTTCCTCTGACTGCTTGCACCACCTATGCAATTTGGCTGATTATACAACTGATAGTACATTTCCCTTGAACTCTAATATCAATTGGTTAACTCGTAGATCACACATGCATGAGTTATTTATGGTTGATTTATCAGTTAACTGGTTGAACACTGAAATTTCACTCCATTTCTAGACCTCCTACTAGTTCCTCCAATTGTTGGAATGTTGTGAAACCAGCTCCAAAAAGAGAAGAAAAGAGATATCAACGCCTTAGAAATAAGCCACTTTGAGGGGCCAACCTCCAATACATTACATGAATGAACAAGTCTTGGATGATACAAATGAAAAAACCTCCTCTCTATATATAGGAGTCCGCGGGGCCACAATGTAATCCTAGCCGATCTAACAATAATAAAGTAAGGGCACTATAATAACAATATGGGGGTTACAAGGGTACAATAATAACAATAAGGGGGTTACACTAACAAAAATAAGGTACTATACTAGTAATATAAGGACCTAACATGCTCCTCTCCTTCAAAAAAGTGTTGTCCTCAACGCTTGAGTAGCTCCGGGTGCTTCTGTATAAAATTCTCATCCTCCCATGTAGAATCTTTAGTGGGTAAGTTCTTCCATTTGATGATATACTCTAAAATTGATCGATTTCGTAGCTGTCAAGTTCTTATTTCTATGACTGCTTCAGGTTCCAATATGGTTTTTCCTTCCTCATCAAGTTTTGGAAATATTGTTTGAACTGGAAGTTTGTCCCCTATAACCTTTTTTAAGCATGAAACATGGAAAACTGGATGCACTCGTGGAGAAATAGGAAGCTCCAATTTTTATGGCATAGTGCCAATCTTTTGCAACACCTTGTAAGGACCATAGTACTTTGGCAATAATTTATTATCCTTCTTAGCTTGCTTGAGGGACATTTATTTGTATGGTTGTAGCTGTAAAAATACCCAATCTCCCACATCAAAACTTCTCTCACTGCGATGTTGATCTTCCTGTTGTTTCATTCGATTTTGTGCCAAATTTAGGTTATCCTTTAAGAGTTGGAGAACTTCTTGTTGATGCTCAATGTGATCCTCCACTGCTTGAACCCTAGCATTTTCCCTTAAAGAAGATGTGATGGATGGTGGATGATATCCATAAAGTGCCATAAATGGGGTCATTTTTGCTACAGTATGGAAGGAAGTGTTATACCACCATTCAGCGAAAGGTAACCACTTGACCCATTGTGTTTGTTTATCAGATACAAAACAACGAAGATATCCTTCCAAACATTTATTTACTATCTCAGTTTGACCATCGGATTAAGGATGATAAGATGAGCTATGAGCTAATTGAGTACCCAAACAAGAAAATAACTCCGTCCAAAAATTTCCAGTAAAAATGGGATCTCTGTCGCTCACAATAACCCTTAGGTTTCCATGTAGCTTTTGAATTGTGTCCATAAATGTAGTAGCAACTATACTTTCTTTAAATGGATGAGATAATGCACAAAAGTGTGCATACTTGGTAAGTCTATCAACTACCACCATGATGACACTCTTTCCTTTGGACTTAGGTAAACCTGTGATAAAATCCATTGAAATCTCCTCCCAACGTTGACTTGGAATGGATAAAGGTTGCAGAAGTCCCGGGGTCTTAATTGTCTCAACTTTATTCTGCTGGCAAACCAAACATTCCGTCACAAACTTTTGAATATCAGATTTAAGGCCATCCCAAAAAAATTCTTTCTTCACCATTTGGTAAGTTTTTAAAAATCCCGAGTGTCCTCCTAAAGGAGAAGTGTGCAATTCCAGAAGAATCTTTTGTTTTAGTTGGGAATTCTTACAAAGATATAAGCAATCTTTGTACCATAAGGAATCATTTTTCCAACTAAATGTATCGGATGTACTAGGATCTTGTTGCAACTTTTGAATGAGTGTCCATACATCTTTGTCCTTCTTCCATTCATCTCTTGCTTCAGTTATCCAATCTGGTTGGATAATAGAAATGGCACAAAGCAATGCTTCCACATCTTCATCCTTTCTTGAGAGTGCATCTGCAACAACATTAAGCTTTCCTTTTTTGTAGATTATTTCAAAGTCATAACCCAACATCTTTGTGACCCATTTTTGCTGCTCTTCCGAAGATAGTCTTTGTTCCAAAAAGTGTTTAAGACTATCATGATCAGTTTTTACCTTGAAGTGTCTTCCCATTAGGTAAGTTCGCCATTTCTTTAGCGCATGTAGTATTGCTAACATTTCCTTCTCATAAATAGGTTTCTGTAAATACTTTCCTTTGATTGGACGACTTTCAAAAGCAATGGGTCTTCCTTCCTGCATTAAAACTGCACCAATTCCATTTCCTGAGGCATCACATTCCACAATAAAGGTTTTTGTGAAGTCTGGCGTAGCTAAGACCAGTGCTAGGCACATTGCCTCTTTAAGATGTTCAAACGCCTTAGTTGCTTCAGGAGTCCATGAAAATGCATCTTTCTTCAATAATGTTGTTAGAGGTGCTGCTATTCTCCCATAATTCTTAACAAACTTGCGATAATACCCTGTTAACCTGAGAAATCCTCGCAACTTCTTTATGGTTGTGGGGACTTTCCATTCATTAATGGCTTTAATTTTGTTAGGGTCTACTTTAACACCCTCGTGAGATACAATATGACCCAAATATTCCACCTCTTGTACTCCAAAGAAACATTTGGATTTTTTTGCATATAATTGTTTCTCCTGCAATAGTTTGAGCACCCTGTCAACATGTTCAACATGATCCTTCCAAGACCTGTTGTAGATTAGTATATCATCAAAAAATATTAGCACAAATTTTCTAAGGAAGGGTTTGAAAATGGAATTCATCAACCCTTGAAATGTAGAAGGTGCATTGGTAAGGCCAAAAAGCATGACCAAAAATTCATAATGACCCTCATGAGTTCGAAATGCTGTTTTTGGAATATCTTCAGTCTTCATTCTAATTTGATGATATCCTGAATGAAGATCCAACTTGGTAAAATAAATTGCTCCATGTAATTCATCCAATAATTGATCAATCACAGGAATGATAAATTTATCTTTAATAGTGAGCTTATTGAGCTCCCTATAATCCAGACACATGCACCATGATCCATCCTTCCTGTGCACCAATACTACTGGAGAAGAGAAAGAACTTTGACTAGGTTGAATTATACCATCCTCTAACATTTCTGCAATCATATGTTCAATTTCACTCATTTGGACATAAGGATATCTATAAGGCTAGATGTTTGGAGGAACACTTTCTGGAATCAAATCAATAGTATGATCATGATCACGAATAGGTGGGAGTCCTTTGGGAGTATCAAACACCTTGGAATGATTGTCCAAGACTCTTTGGAGATCTGGAGAAATAGATGATTTTGATTTTGGAACTTCTAGTGAGCATAATTGTGAAATTAATCCTCATTGTTATTTCTTCAGAATATTTGTCATGACATTAGAGCTTATTATCTTTCTTGGCTTCCCTGTGATACCACGTAATTTGATTTCCTTTCCTTCCGAAAAAAATTCAAGAAAATTTCTTGAAAATTAAAATCTACTGTCCCCAAAGATTGTAACCATTGTACTCCTAGTACGACATCAGCACCTCCCATTGGGATGGAAAAAATTGGACTATTCAATACATATTCCCCCATGGATAGCTTTATATTATGGCATTTTCTAGAGCAATTTATAGTTCCTCCATTTGCAACCATCACTTGACATTCTGGTGCTGGGTATAGGAAACAATTCAATTCCTTGTCTATATTACAATGAATAAAATTATGGGTACTACCTGAATCAATCAACACTATTACCTTTTTCTTCTTGATATGTCCTTCTATCTTGAGAGTTTAAGGAGTGGTAATTCCTGCCACGTGTCAATGTTTCCTCCTTCAGCTTTAAAATTAATATAGCGAAAACTACAGTCTATGTACTTGCGCTCACTTTTTACAGAATTCCAATCTGATGCTCACAGAGAGAGTTATGAATATTTTCCCACAATCACCTATTTGAGATGAAATTCGGGAGCGTGCAAAAGATCTAACTTTCACAGACCATATCTCTGAAACTATTGTGAACCAAGATCTGAAATTTTTCGAAGATCTTCCTCAGGATTTCTTCTTTGTTCCCTAAAAAATTCAGCATCTGAACCTTCGTAGAAAAAATGTTATAGTGAAAATACCACGATAACCTGTTTAGGTTAAATTCAGGAACCTACAAAAAGACCTAAATTCCACAGATCATATCTCCAAAAATATTGCGAACCAAGCTTTGAAATTTTGCTACAATATTCCTTAGGATTTCAGCTTCACACTCTAAATATTTCATCTTTTGAACCTTCGTAGAAAAAAATTTATAGCAAAAATTCCCCGATGACCTATTTGGGGCAGCGAAACCCTAGAATCCAAAGCTCAGATACCAAATGTTGTGAAACTAGCTCCAAAAAGAGAAGAAAAGAGATATCAACGCCTTAGAAATAAGCCACTTCGAGGGAGCAACCTCCAATACATTACATTAATGAACAATTCTTGGATCATACAAATGACAAAACCTCCTCTCTATATATAGGAGTCCATGGGGCCACAATGTAATCCTAGCCGACCTAACAATCATAATGTAAGGGCACAATAATAACAATATGGGGGTTACAGGGGTACAACAATAACAATAAGGGGGTTACACTAACAACTATAAGGGACTATACTAGTAATATAAGGACTTAACATGGAACTAGTTAACTGAATTTAACTCAGTTTAACTAAAATAATTAATTACAACTCAAAATAAACTCAAAAAGGGATCCTATAAAGTAGGAGCCACTCTACATGACTCTAGTTAGACCCTCAACTTGAATTAACTGAACCAACTAAGTCAAACTAACGTATTTAACTCGTACAAGCTGTCATGGGATGTGGCCTTACAATTTTATTCTAATTTAATTCAACGAAAAATTAAATTAGAATTTTTCTTGGTTCCATTTTCAACACTAAGATGCTCCAATATAACAATTTTTCTATGTGTTATTCCAAATTCCTGCACGGGCTAAATTAAAGGATGAAAATTAGCATTTGTAACTTATATTAGAATATTTGTTCATCTATTTCGATATTTATGCATTTTTTGTCAAGCATAATGGTGGTTTTTTATTGTAGTCTTGGTTGGAATGTTACGATAAAATGTCAATTTTAAGTGTTTGTTTACATGACATTGTCACGAAAATTTAAGATAATTGTTTCCTTTATATGTATTGAATCTTATTGTTTATGGTAGATATTATATTTGGTTTACATTATACAAAGGCCTATGTAGAAACACGGATCATAGCCTATTTTATATCACAATATGCTTCTCAAGACAAGGCTCAAGTTATCCTTTGAATCAATTATCTCATTTTCATTTTCATATAGTATCATTTGAAGTATATAGTTATGGCTTAAAATTTATCTCTATGGATAACATATAAATCCATATACTCTCTTTATTAGTGATATTGATGTGTACTCAAAACCCTCATAAAATCTCTCATAATCTATGTTAATGACATAATATTAACCTCAATAGTGAGCTTCTATATGCATAGTATGGCCATACCTTACAATAGGAACAAAAAAAACGTGAACATAAAATATGAAAGAAAATTTCATAACTAAATTAATGAATGGAAGATAACAAAGAATGTTCAGGTAAAGGGTATATTAAGACAAAAAATCCATTAGAATGAGAATGATTTATAACCCTCGAGTAGAAGTGGATGTACGAGATATCTTTCTAGCATAATGTATAACTTAGTCTTGCAATAAATGGAACCTATTAAGTGGGTTTACCTAGGTTTCGTGAGTCATCACTACAAAAAAAAGGACATTGGTGAGGGGCAAAAAATGTCACCATAAGCTCATTGGTGAGGGTCAAAAGAGCATTCTTCACCAAAAATTGAATGCCACCAAAGGTGGCGTCGCCAAAAGTATAGAGCTTGTGGTGACATTCAAGATCCGTCACCAATAATGATTTATAATGACAGATAGTGACCGTCACCATTTCATATGAGCAATGGTGATGGAAAATAGCCTCTGTCACCAAAAAACTGAACATCACCAAAGGTGGCATCGCCAAAAGTATGTGTTGTGGTGACATTCAAGGTATGTCATGAATAATGACTATAATGACAAAAAATGACCCTCACCATTTCATATCAACAACAACGATTTATGGTGACAGACCTTTCTTGGTCGTCACTATTGATGCGTATATATGGTGGCATTCGTTGACGATCATCATTTCATATTTTGGTGAGGGTAAAAAAATTTCATCATAATCTCATTGGTGACATCAATGTATATCACAAATAATGAATATAATGACAAACAATGACCCTCACCATTTCATATCAACAACAATAATCTATGGTGACAGACCTTTCGTATTGGTTGTCACTATTGATGTGTATATATGGAGGTGTGCATTGACCGTCACCATTTCATATTTTGGTGAGGATAAAAAAATGTCACTATAAGCTCATTAGTGATGGTCAAAAGAGCCTCCATCACCAAAAATTGATTGTCATCATTCCATATAAATATCAGGGCATGATGGAGTCAAACCACCAACCTCTTACCTATAAAGCAGGTGCTCTTCCATTGAGCTAGCACCCTTTAAAGAATTATACTTTTAAAAATTATATCTTGAAACTTTATAGATTGTAAATTATACAACTTTCAATAAATTAAAGTCTCGACAATCTTTTACTAAACAAACAAAACATCATCAAAGTTACAAGTCTCTACCTAATGGTTATGAAAATTATGAAAAGTGGGTGGAGGGAAATATAGTTACTTATAAGAGACTCAATATGTTTAGTTGAATACTCAATTAGAATTGAAACTCTGAAGATATTTATAGCCTAAAAATGACCTATAACTTGCAAATGAACCAAATATTGCAAAGGAAATGTCATAAGTGGATAGCATATGGAAGAAGAGCATTGATGAAGAGAGATGCAATATATTATAGGTTGAATGAAAGAAAAATCTCAATGTTGTTGTTGGGTGACATTTTATAATTGGGACCTTTGTCTTTCCTTTATCACATAAATATTCAAATTAGAAATTCAAAATTTTAGATATCTGAATGATATCTAAACTTTTGTGCAAATGTAACACGGGTCTCCAGGGAACCACATGGGAAAAAAAATTATATATATATATATATATATATATATATATATATATATATCCCCTTCACATAAAGTGACATGCGATTTGGAATTTCACAAGTCCGCACTCAAAGCATGGCAGCAACCAACAAATAAAAAAAATTGAAACTTATAACAGTAAGAGTATCTATTTTCAGCAGTGAACACCAAACAATAATATAGTAATTAGTTCACTTTAAGACTACAAAACATTGAAAAAAACAATGTGCTCAATTATCTGCCAATACAAAATGGACTTAATTCTAATGAAGCAAAAGAGTTGATACTAAATCACAAATACAAATGACCAACAACAATGTAAATTTTTCTTTTTCAAGATCTTTCCAACAATCCAAACAGAAAATTCCCCCCATCAGTGTTTATAAGTGAATTTATGACCTGGAGAATTTAAGATTCTAGTTTAACCCCTGGATTATAAAAGACTAAATCATGTATTATTTGCAATGCAATGGTTTATGAGAATTGTGTCAATCCAAGAGGGTTGAATTGTAATGACCCCATACTGTAGAATGTGAACATGCTTTGCAAATTTTTTTAGCTCAAAGCCCAAGGAAAAGGCCCCAATATTGAATGGTCATGAGTCCAAATGGTAGGCAAGCTAGGTTTTGATGTTATGGTTAACTGTTATAAAACCAAAGTATAATAAATAATATAATAACCTCCAAAAATATTTCTTGAGGAGAAACACATGAGTTGAATCCAAGAATGGAAGAGTAAAGCGAGTCCTTGGGAAGGTAATATAGGTTACTTAATGTCCAAAAAATGACCAAAATTACATCAACAAGACTGCTCAATTCATAAGTGGAAGTACAAAGTTGGATTTCAAAGGGCACCCCTATAAAATCTAGAATTGTTCCTACTTAAAAATATCTAAGCATGGCTATCACAATGATAAGAAGAAGAAATACAAAGCTTTGGAGCCAAGTACAGGGTAAGCCTCAATGCATCGAATGCCCACTGTCAAACAAAGGGTATTCCTCTCAAGTCGAAAGGGAAGCTATCTTACCATCTTAGGCTCTGGATAGAAAGCTGGGTAAAAGAGATGGATTTGGTCTGGGGGATGTCTCTCTGTATGGAAAATATGGCCCTCTACATGGAGCTGGTAGAAGGGAGTTGCTTACAATTCTAGGATGAGTTATCTTGAAACCCCATACAACAAAATCACATGGGATTTCTTATCAAGGGTTGGGATGCCTCTTATAACCCAATAAATCATTGTTTCCATGTGTTTCTTGCAGAGGTTCTATCTTCTAACCATGCTATATTAAAAGCTCTTTCACCTACCCTGTTGATCATATGTTCCAAGTCCAAACTCAAAATGTTATATGGAAGACAAATGATCCTCATGCATGGGAGACATAAGCTAATTTTTCTTAGAGAGGTTATGTCATTATCATTCTTACATTCTTCCTCATGTTGAGAGAACACATGCCTCCATAGATGAAATTCCATATAACCAACCCACGAAGCCAGTGAACTTGAAAGATGTGTGAGTTTGTGCCAAGCTAGAGGGGTTGTGGTAGAAGTGGAAGGAAGGCATTGTGTTTGAAGAGAGAGTTGTAGAGTAAGCAACATGGAATCTCATTACTCAATTGTTTAAATCAATGCTAACTAGAAATGAGCTAAGGTATCTTTGAAATCACATTATCCACTTGTCTGATTCATCATTGTAATGAGCCAAGGTATATGGATTTCAAGAATTCCCAAAGAGCAACCAGTAGCTCAAATTATTTATGCCAACATTGTGGAACTAGAGGGGATGGATTCAATGGAGATCATGACCTTGTGTTGTGTTTTTCTAAGTGGAAGAGGTTTGTCAATGTTCGAACGTTAGGGTGAGATACCTAAATAAGCTTTCAATGAGGGAAAGAATTGTTGGTGTCTGGTTGTGGCTATTCTTTTTAGTAGTGTGGGTTGGGATGGATGAGAAATAAATCCAGCAACCATCATTCATCCCTGTGGTCTCATAACCCAGTTTGGGGGTGGCATTTACATAAGATTATTGTGGTTGAGCAGTTGATCACTCATTTGTCACCAATTTGATGGGGATATTCATGGCAAAGATGAGGGATTATCATCATTTTCATGTCAAATTTTCAGCAAATAATACCACCAAGCCTCCACGAGGATATTTTTGTTTTTAGCATCATTGCCAAACACACCCATCCCTTTGCTTTTAAAAACATTAGATGCAACCATTATGAAGTAAAATAATAAGTGGTATCACTAGATGGTGTAAAAAGAAAAAAATGGAAACAATTGTAGAACCATAGTTTAGGACATTATATGGGTCAATGGTTCAATTCTATGTTATCCTTGAAGACTTGTGTTTCTATTTGCTAAAAAACTATATATCTCCTCACACAAACTTCTAGCAAAATCCTATGAACATTTAACAAAAACCTAAGACACTTGGAGATGGAATGAGTCCCTATTATGGATTCTCTAATGTCCCATAAATATACTCTTTTAAGGGGTGACCACCGGTGAACCACCAACTATCTCAAAACTTGGCATACGATTTGGCTTGAAATATTATTTTTCTTGTGGAATTATGATATCATTTTTTTGGGAAACTAATGAACTAGTTTAGATCTGCATGTTGTCTCTTTCTAAGATTAATATAAAGTTATAAACAAGTGACTTAAGTAAATATTCAAGATAGTGCATGAAATCGAGGATTTGTAAATCCATGGCTTCAAATGACATCATCAACATGAGATCCAAGTTTGATGAAGTCAATCTTGAGCTCAAGGGTCAAGTTTTGGCCAATCCTGCTTTTGATTACACTGAGGACACACATGAATGGGTCAAGAAGTCATTGTCATCATGCCTACAATAACAAACCCTAGATAAATGAACATGACAACAAAAGGGGTCACATCAATGGGTCAAGAAGTCATTGTCATCATGCCTACAATAACAAACCCTAGATAAATGAACATGACAGCAAAAGGGGTCAATGACCAAGCCAAGGCCACATTAGGGCTAGTAGTTACAAATGTAACCATAGAGAGAATACCGTTGCTGGCTATATCTGGCATTTTAGGCCAAATGAGGTGCCACCATAGCTTTTGAACAGTCTTCACTTGCCAAACACTAGGGCAAGAAAGCCTCTCAGCTCTAGTATGGTCTTTGTATAACTACTATAATTTTGATACTATCTAACATGAACCTTCAAACAAGGGGGATCCATAGTATATCTTCACGTCTTTATGATATTCCTTTCAGAGGAACCCCTCTGTATTATCCATGGATTTATTTTTTATATTAAATTCATGGAAATAATGAAGGGATGGGATCCTTCCAAGCCATTAAACATTGTTTTGCACAAGGTTTATGGTAACATTGTTTTTTCTAACTAATTAACTAGTTTATTTTTGCATGTTGTCTCTTTTTTTGGATTAATATAAGCAACTAGGGATTTAATCAAATATTCAAGAAATTTCATGAAATCAAGCGTTTGTAAACCATTGCTTCAAATTCCAGTGTCAACGTGAGATTCAAGTTTGACAAATTCTATCTTGAACTCAAGGCTCAAATTATGGATGATCTTGCATTTTATGCATTAAAAAAACTCACCATGGGTCAATAAGACATTGAATGAGTTCTTTGTCATCATGCTTGCAATAGTTAATGCTAATTAAATGAACACAAAAATAAAAGGAGTCAATGGATGAGCTAGGACCACATTAGTATTGGCAATTAAAACTATAACTAGAGAGAGAATGTGGTCATTGGCTATATCCATGGAATTTTGAATCAAATGAGGTGCCACCATTGTTTTTTAAGAGTGGAAAATTACACAAACACTAGATAAGACTTTCAGCTCCAATATGGTCTTCATTCGACTAATACAATTGCACTCTTATATAACATGAATCTTAAAAAACAAGAGGGAGTCACTGCAGATCTTCAAGTATTTATGAGGTCCCATTTAGGGGAATCATTCTATTTTCATATGAAATTCATCGGTTATGTCTTTATATTTAATTCATGGATACAAAAAAGAGAGGGCTCCCTCCAAGCCATTAGAAATGACTCTATGCAAGAAGGCAACTCCTTGAGTTTTTCTTTCCCGTGGATTTCGGCATAAGCAAGGATGCTATTGTGCTTTTGGTTCAAGCCTTCTTGGAGGATCCCTATGCAAAAATATGCCCTCTTCCTCCCAATCCCATCAATTCAAGGATGAGGTGAAGCCTATGCTTTCTATTCCCTCAAAGATAAAGGGGTCCCTCAATCCTGCCTTCATAGTGGAGAAATCAAAGGACATTCCAGTGTTGGAACTTGAAGTGCTAGACCCACAGGTATATGCCCACAACTTTTTGTATTGAAGGGATACCAATCTTTGTCATTTTAATGGGCTTTTCCCATCTACAACAATGCTTCATGGGTGGAAAAATAAAACCTAGATTACAAAACAATGAGCTCTTCCTCCATTCCAAGTGTTACTAAATTATAATTTTTAAGGCCATCATGGATAGAAAAAATGTTTTCATCCTAGGAACTTATTGCTAGGGGGGAATGCACCTCTCCTTTCATCCCTAGTTCTCAAAGTTTTATCCAAACACCATTATTAATACAACAACTCCAGTCTAGCTAAGAGTTCCAAACCTGTTTTTCACTTATGGTATCCTAATTTTCTTTCAACTATTAGGACCTCCCTGGGTCATTTTATTAAAGTTAATGGAGCTCATATTGTCATTGGCTCAACATATTTACCCATATCTGTGTAGTGCTCAACCTAAGTTTTGAGTTTCCCAACTAGATGCTCATATAATGGGTCGATCTCACTTTTATCGAAATGTTAGGCATTGAAAGCACAACATTTAGATGTAGATCATGCCAAAAAATTGTACACATCCAAGAAACCTATTCATCTTCTCCAACATCTTCTACATCCAATGGACATAGGAAAAATCCCAAAGGATGGTAAGTAATAAAGTGAAATATATGTGCTCCAACAAAGAAAATGGCTGATCTGAAAGCAAAGAGACCTATGCAAGTCCCCCTTGGTAGTGGTGGGGAGACACACTCAACATTGGTGCCATCAAATCTCTGTTGGGGTTTAAAGAACCTTTGTGAATTGAAAAAGGAAAAGCTTAGTCCTAACCACCTTGCGTTCATGATTCCCTTTCACAAATCAGTATATCACAATGCCATAACCCATGTCAATAGAATTGGGTGGATCAATATTAGAAAGAAAAAGAAATAAAGAAAAAGTGATCCTCATAAGACAAATCACAACACGTAGTGACCATGTAACTTCTTCAACTCTCTATAGATGAGTCAAGTTGTGTTTCTCTATGTACTCTACATTTATATCTATTTCATAAATATGTTTCAATATTATGTTCATAGTTATGGATATTGAGGCATGACAGATGAAGAAGAAAATCTTGTAGCATCCACATTTGGCCAGTGTGAGTACCCCTTTCTTTGTATTCATTTTTCATCCTGAGAAGAAAAGAGCAAAGCATAGGCCTCTCCTTCTAGTTGGGCTCGCCCTGTATTGGGTTTTCCTAGGGTATATCTTGTATTGAATGTATAAATGGTATGTAATTGTTTGTCTCTTTCATTTCACTTTTAGCTGATTCTCAATAACTTCTGTGTTAAAGCTAATGATATGAAGTCCACAATCTTGAGTGGAATACTGCATAGTAAAAGATTGTATAATATTATAAATTTGTTATGAATATTTGGTGGAACATCCATGACAGTGTACAAATAAGAAATGGACTAAGAACCCAATGGTATGCATTAACTCCATTCATTATTTATGCTTGCCATAGATAAATAACATCAAAGATGAAACTGCGTATCAAAATGCACACTTGCATTTCTGACCCATACGACAAAAGTTTGCAAAGCCTCTAAAATAAAGAGAGTCAGCTCCACAAAAAATGGGATTACTCGCACTAATATCAAATGGAAATCAATATACACTAGCAAAAAAACTTCTAAAACTGTGTCTGATATGCACATCAATGTTCCAAAGCTCGAGGTTGAATACCTCAAATTTCAATATTCAATACATCAGTCATTTTTCAAAATTAGCGAGGGATCAATAACAAGTTGTGGCTTGGCATCCATCCAAATGTTGTAACCACAGTTTGGGAAAAGCCTACAAGGAAGATATTTGGGTATGAGGCCATTCATTATAGATATTTCGTATGGAAACTCTTTGACCAGAGCTATATGCCAAATTCTAATTCTATGAGAGTCATCCAACTTGAATTGGTAGCTAGCAAGCTCTGTGGGAGTTGCGTTGTCCATAAACATGAAGAAACAAACATTTTCTGTTATGATTTTCCTTACATGCATGGGTTTCCTAGTCCTATCGTAACCTCCAAATATAGTTGAAATAACCACCAAACCTCTACATAGCCCCATGCCCTTTTGGTCTTCTTTAGATAAAACGAACCCAGTGCAATGGAATTGAATTTTGAAGGAACATCGGAGGAACATCGTCCTAGGGACTGCAGAGGTACTAGCTTATTTGTAGTGTTCCACCAAGTACCCTGAAGGTGGGGGTGAGGGAGCGGGGATACACAGGAGCGGCCTATGAAAAAGATCCCCACCAATTTTTAGGAAACGTGGAGGGACGTCGAGGCCTTAAAAACTTATAAATATAAAAATATATGATATATCATTGAAATTTTGATATTTATAGTGTAACTATCTTTATCATTGTATAATATATAATACTTACATCATGGAGGATATCATACATGTAAGTTTGTAACTGTGATGTTAAAAAAATGGAGACCATGGCCTTTATGTCAAATAATAGAAGATAAGAAGGGAATAAAAATACACTATATTCTTGCGAATTTTGACAATGGTTTCCTTTCTCAAAACTAAAGGTGGCAAGAATTTAAAAAAATCTACTTCTCAGCAAAATAGTTTCATGTTTAGATCTAATAAAAAATCACTCATGAGAAATTTGTGTGTGAGAATGATTTAAATGTTCAACACTGCCTTCATGTTGTAAGAGGGGTTGATTAATGTCAATGTTAGACTCTTTTGTTCTTGTAATTGTGATGTTATTGTTGGATTCATTTTCAAGTCCATTCTTTTTTGTGCTTGCATCCAATTTGGATTGATCCTTTGCCTTGACCCACAATACAACATAAAATCGTGCAGTGGCAACAGCTTCAGCGTAAACGAAATGTGAAATGAACAATGAAACATTGAAATAAACATTCAAGTTAACTCAAAACCTTGGAAATTCAGAATTTTCTTTTCATTAAAAAAAATCAGAATTTTTTCATTAAAAAAATTTGCAATTTTTTTACTGGGGAAACAACCCCTCACCTCCCCTTACGTCCCCTCACGCCCCTTTTCCCTAGGAAACGACCCCTCAGAAGTTTCCTCGCGTACCTATTTTTTGGGAGCTTGGGGAAATGACTCCCAGCCGTCCCCAAATCCCCGAAGTGCGAGGGAGCTAGGAAACTCGACCCCCAAGTGGGGGGACGCGACCCCGTGGAACACTGTTACAGACCCTAGGTGAACCAAAGGCCCCTAACACGTAACCAAAGGCAAACATCCTAGGCTTTGAACATGGGATTTTCTACTCACATTTACTTTACATTTTCATAAGCTTGCCAAGTAAACTCCCTAGGAGATTAAATTTTATTATATTATTATTATTAATTGTTTTTATCAGACTTTCTTTAATTATTATTATTTTGTTTGAAACAAAAAATGAGATGAAATGAATTTCTAGCCATTCCATAGACAAATCCTTGCAAAAGGTATAGAAATAAAAAACTAGTGAAATTTTTGCAAATAAGAATCTTTGTACAAGTCTGCAAGAGAGGAAAGAACCAAACTTCTGCAGAGGATCCATGTTGGTGAACAAATTCCCTTATTTATGGATCAAAATTCTTAATAAAACATTGAATGATGTAAATATGATGTGCAATATGTTTTTTTTAAATATCCATGACATCATTCAATGATTAAAAAAAGTAGACGTGTTACTTATTTCCTAGAGATTTTGCACTTTACTAATAATCAATCAGCATAATATATAAACAACCATGAAAATTTAGATCAGTGGAAGATGAAGTGGACATAATTCCTACAAAGTCACTCATTCATGTTGAAGCATAGGTCTGGAGTTCGCGTAGGGTTGCTGAAGCATTGAACAGAAGAACGAAATTGTTGACTACTATGACAATGGAAATGGTAGGGTTGAAGGAAATAAAGAATTTGTATGAAACTAATGCATATTTTTCTAATGCATGGAAATTTGGTGGCAAGGAACTATGAAATGGTGACTGAACTCCATTCTTGGATCCAAGAATGAGAATAAATGGATTGATAATTGTAGAATTTGTCAGCTTGGTAAGAGAAGGAATCAAAATATTAACTGTACACACCATTTCCAATGCTGGAAGCACCATGGGAATGTATTAGCGTGGACTTCGTGTTGGGATTGTTGAGAACCCAATCAGGTAAAGATTCTATTTTTATTATTTTTTCAATGATTGTCATGTTAGTCATCCATAATTCTGATTTTATCCAAAGATGACTAAATTTGACAAACCTAGATTTATAGAACAAAATTGCAAAAAAACATTATGAGTTCTAGAAATCTCACAGCCTTCATCTTTCTAAGTCTGTCATTTCACCAAAATATTCATCTATTTTTCCTAAAAAGATTATCTTGTTGTTCCTTAGCAGTTGTTGTTCCCTAAGCTATTGTTTCCTAAAGTGTTGTTCCTTAAGCTGTTGTTCCCTAAGCTGCTGCAGTTGTTCCTTATTCAGAATCCTCAAGAAACACTACTGAACAAAAAGAGACTGTATGTAGGCCATTTTTTCCATCATTTTCTAAACCCAGTTCATTCTTTTCCTTTCTCATTTACCCTCCATTTTCCCTAAAAAACCCCCCAAAACCTTCATAACCCCTTTATATGGTTCAAAAAACCCTTTTTAAACCAATACAATCACTATTGTTTTGATTTAAAACACCCCTTTCACCTATCAGAACTTCCAATTTGGCCTAAAAACCCATTTTCGGGCCTACAAAACGGTCTTTTTATAAATAAAGGTATAAGCCCCCGAGGGCTTAAAACCTTGGGCCCCTTTCCTCCATATGTCCGAGCATTATGACCAAGCACCCAAACCCCATCGCATCGGAAATTCCTCTATGAACCTGCATTTCCTTTATAAAATTCTCCCTGTCGATGCGAATTAGCACCCTACTCTTAGCCCCTGGTCACATATTCCCCCACGGGACCGTGCCCCAGTGCCTAGTTATTAGCACCTCCATCGCATCGAAATCCCCCTTTTTCTCCCTCCCCCTTGTCTTTATTCTTTACCGATTGCCCGACGCGATAAGCCCATTCTCCCTGACTCCTGATCGCCTTATCTTCCACAAGACCACTTCCCAGCACCTTTCCTTAAGCCCCTTTCTCCTTTCTTATTCTTCCCCGCGCCTATGTTATTTCTTGATAGATCTCCGCCATCCATCCTGACCATCCGACAGTCACTGTCCTTCTCCTTCATCATCCAACCTCCCACCCATTTATCCCCGCCGATCAATCCATGCTGTAGATCTTATAAGATCCGACGGTTCTCATCTAACCTGACAACCCAACTCCACCGAGGCCTACCATTCACTACAAAATCCCCTCATCCAATCGCTCATTGCCACTTGGCTTCCACTATTTCCTCACTTGCGCACCTTCCCATCGCATTGCTCTCCCGACCGTTGGATCCACCCCTTCTCATCCAACGGTCGATATCATGTATCGCGTGATTTATGCGTCCAAGGTTTAACAACCAAAAGCTGCACGAGACCAGTGGTATTGCGGAGGACGCGTGACATGATATAATTGGATCGCATTCAATTCAACACAAACCACTTACCACCCGTTTGTCGCACGAAAACCACCAGTGGTTTTCCAAAACCACTTTTTCTCAAATTTCGCGCCAAGACTGTTTTGAAACCCGTTTCTTCGTGGTTTTCTCCATAAAACCCTTCTGCACATTCATTTTCTCCTCACTGCTCCTTCTGCTTCCACCCGACCTCTGTAAAGAAGATTTTCTAACACTCGTAGGTTTTATTAACATTTTTTTCTTGTGTAGGTTTGATGGCAGTTTTAAAGGTAAAAGATTTTCCCACTGTCTGTAAGGGGACAGGGTCGAAGATCATCACTTGATGAAGACTGTTAAATGAAGAAAAAAAATCTCCAAGGTGTAAATCCGGGTCTTTTAATCAAATATTGCATGAATATTTGTTATTCAAATCAAACCCCCGCACATTAAAGTCCTCTGTCCACAACAACGAAAGGAAAAGCAAAGTGGAAGAAACAAAGGGTTAAAGACTGAGAACCAAAGAAAGGGGATTAAAAACTAGTCCAAGTCAGCAGGGAAAGTGTAAAGCAACGAAGACAGAGAAGATTGAAGATGAAGAATTGCGCACAAAGACCAAATATTAGAAAGTTTAATCCCACAGTATCAAGGTTAAAAGTAGTTTAAAGGTGAATAAAGTTAGCAAAAGGATAAGTAAAGGCCCAAGCAACAGAGGATTAAAAGGTTAAAAGAAATCAGATGAAGTGTTAAAAGACATTAAAGAAGATTAGTTTAAAAAGGCAGATCAAGGCTAAAGGGCCTTAAAAACACAGTTTTATGATTAAACCAAGAAGACTTAGGCTTAAATATAGCCTCGAATACATCAAAGGAGCAGTTATTCACTTAATAAATCAAAATTGACACCTTTCACTTATTTTGTACCTCAAAGTGCAAATTGGCAGTTATTACACAAAAGGATATTTTATAAACTGTCAGACAGTTATTGTAAAAGGTAGAAAAGAGCCTCAAAGTTAATTTTTTCAACTGTTTTATCCTCAGGAAGTAAAGATATATTTATTACACAGAGAAGTAGTTGAGAAACATTCCTACCTTATGCCTTGCATGGTTTTTAAGGATAGGAGTGCATTTACTGTATCATTAATAACATTTTTTGAACCCTAGATAGTTCCATCTCCTCATTTGCAGCATAAATACTGCATTTGAACTAATTGTAGAAGGGAATTTGATAACTCTTTGAAGTAATACATAGTTCTGCTGAGATTGAAGAGAAATTGATTTAGTGGAACCTGTGGATGTTTTGACCTGTTTGTAGGATGGAAAAAGCTCTGTCATTGGAACCCTGAGCTTTGTTGTTGGTGAAGTATTCTAAATTGTTTAATGTTTTTCCTATTTCCATTATGTTTTCGTCATCTCTTGCTTGCAATAGAGTAAAAGTTTTAGGCTAATAAATGTTTCCTAGAAGCACTTTAGGCCTGTTTGCTCTTCACTATCTTTATGTTTTCATCTGTTGAAGGTTTTATTAAGTAGTTTGACTACTTTTCAACCCTCATGGTTGTTTATTTCTTAAATAGTTCAATACAGTGGCCTCAAGAATGATTTATGGTTCTCCCTGCTTGCTTGCTGCCTCTTAAAACTTGTTTTTGAAGTCTCCCTTCAAATTACCATTGTCTAAAGTCTGCCAAAGAGCTCTGTTTTGATCATACCCTTTGTACTTGCTCAAATAATTGTTTTGAATGTCTTTATAGCTGTAATCACAGATGTTTAGGAGTTCCCTCTTCTATGAATGCAGTTATTTGTGAATCTTGAATGTTTTCTTATCCTTGAGAGTGAAATATTTGATGAAATAGAGCGTTCCTCGACTCTTAGATTTCATTTTGAAAGTTTGTCTTGAAATTGTTATTTGCTGAAGTGTGATTTTTAGAATTCATGGTTAGCCCTGTCTATAAAATACTTCTTCATGTTCAAATGATGCTTTAAGTCCCTTTTTTGAAGAGTACATATAATTAAGGATTCTTAACTGCCCCTAGTTCTACTTTTCATTCTAAAACCCTTAATTTTCATTTCATTTCACCTGAAAAATTTGTTGATCTAATAGACAAGTTAGATTTTCCCTTTGATACCCCTAATTTATCTACAAACTTGTTACCATTTCCACTTGACTCCATTTCCCAATGGCTTAGATATTTCCCTTTTCTATCTATGCTGCCTAGGTCATCATGTCCTACAAAACAATCAAACAAACTCAAGCTTAATAACTAGCCTAAAATCAACCCTTTACAAGCAAACAAGTCATATCTTTGGAAACATATTGAGAGATCCCTCTCTGAGACTAGGAGGGCTAGATCCTAGATCTCTAAAGACTGGTTTATAAGTTTCCTTGTCATTTAGTATGCCAATCTTCTAAATCACAGGATCCCAACATTCTAGCGATCATGGTGGGACCTTTTGAGTAAAATTCCCTAAAACAAGATACTCGGTATTCATTTAAGTGAAATATAGCTTCTTCAAGCACTACCAACATAATGGTAATCATGATAGGATCTATCTGAATCAGTGTCAATCTATGTAAACCTTAGGATTCTAAGAAGACCCTTATCAAACCTTGAAGAAATCAGCCAGATAAGCCATAGAGTAGAATCTGTTTGTTTCACCACCTTAGCTAAGTGTTGAATTAGGTATAGGACACTCTCATAACCAGAGAACCACATAAAACTCAGACCTTGAAGACCCTTATCAAACCTTGAAGAAATCAACTAGATAAGCCATAGAGTAGACTTTGTTTGTTTCACCACCTTAGCTAAGTGTTGAATTAGGTATAGGACACTCTCATAACCAGAGAACCACATAAAACTCAGAAAAACCCAAATATTTCAGATTGGTTTTCAAATAAACCATTGGTGGTGGACCATAAAACATTTTACCTCCAAAAAGCTAAGAATTTCCACCTGGCGACTCCACTAGCCCCAGTAGGCCTATTAGTCCTCTAGATCCCCATATTTCCTCGAAACTATGTTAACCAACCTTAAGGAAGTTTAAAAACCTAGTCCTTTGCTATAGAAATCACTGTGAGAGGAAATTTTTTGAGGAAATGGTCCTGAAAAACCTTTTCCTCTCTAAATTTTGAAAAACTAAAATATGGCTTCATATAGGGTCCTTACTAGATCCCATCTAGATCCTAATCCCCCTACCATAGTTGAAAATCCAGAGAATATTTTGTGGCAGACTTCTAGACCTGGAAAACCAACTACTGATAGGACCATCCTAAGAACAAAATCTGTCCCTAAAGATCTTACACAAAGAACCAATTTAGAAATAAGTCCCAAAGTGATTTAAATCAAGCTGATTTTGAAACTACAGATTTGCAACATAGCTTTAGCAGAGAGGCCTCACCTTCCACTCCACCCGATTCTCAGATTCTCCATCATTTCATCTCCTTCCTTAACAAATATTCTCATCATCAGTTTGTTGGCCCAAGTGTTTCTTCCACTCCTATCCACACATCCACTATTCAAAACACTCCATTTCAACCCACTTTCCCTCTTGTAAACCCACCTCTTGTAAATCCCCCATTATTTCCAATCATGGCAGCATGGTATGCTCCACTAGTGTTACCACAACCCATGGTTCCCTTACCAAATGATTACCAATCCAAAATTCCCCATTTCACTGGAAATGAACCTACTACTACCCAACAACACGTAGATAAAATGAATGATGCTTTTGATTACATGGAAATAGAAGAAGAGACTATTAAGATGAGAATTTTTGCTCAAATTTTAGGAGGATAAGTCAAGAAATGGTTTAAAATATTAGCTCCTCACAACATAAATGATCTCCCTTATTTATATCAAACATTCATAAAAAAAATGGGAAATTATAAAGAACCCTCTCCAAATCCTTTCAGAATATACCAATCTAAAAAGAAACAGTGGGGAAAGTGTCCATGATTACTGCACTAGATTCAATAGTGTGTATAATGCACTTCCTCCAGACATGAAACCTCCAATAGGCCTAGCCTTAGCAAAATTCCCAGAAGGTTTTGATCCTAAAATGGCCTACCAGCTAAAAGAAAGAGACCCCTCAACTTTAGAAGATATGCAGAGGGGAGCCTGAAGTGTAGAAGCAAATCTGATTGAGAAAAGAGCTAGGTTGAGAGCAGAGAAAAGAGTTACATACAAGGATGATACAATGCCATCAACCTCATCATCAGATACTAAAATTGATAACTTAGTGAAGGTAATGGAGAGAATGCTTGAAAAGATAAATTTGAATGATAGAGTGCCTCCTAGAGAAAACCAAAATAACCCCCAAAACAGAAATAGAAATACGAATTCCAGAAGAGACTCTAATCAAGATAGGCAAAGAGATAATGACCAACAGATTAGGCCTCCCTTTCAACAAAACTATATTGATCAAGAAGAAGAAAGGGAAGTTGAAAGGTTGGAAGAAAATCATCAAAATCTGATAGGGTCTGACAGTGAGACAGATGTTTTTCTCACTGAAGAAGAACAAGGTTTCTTCTCTTTAGAACAAATTGAAAACAATCATGAAGATTCTGATGATTACAGATTGGGGTTTGAAAATGCAATCATGGAGGTACACAAACAATACAATCTTAGAAGCAAAGGGAGTCCAGAAATTTCTAATGACAAAAACACTAGTATTGCTGTTAAGAAAACTTCGGAAAAACAGCCTAAAAAGACAGCCAGTAACATCAACACTTCAGCCAAGAAAATTGATCAAAATAAAGACAAAAGCATTCAACAAAGTGTTGAACAAAGCTGCCCTAGTACTTCTACTAGAGGCCCTAACAAATCTGTCCCAAATAACATTCCAAATAAAAATCAGCAAATCAAAATTGTTGAAAGAGTTGTAAATGACAAAACAGATGTAAATTATGTCAAGAACAATAGTTCCTTTCAGCCTTGAAGGGGAAATTGCTAAGATTAAAATCACCATACCCTTAGCTGAACTAGTAACTCAGGATGTATATAAAAAACAAGTTTTGAAAGCTTTGAATATGGGTAGTGACACCGATACTTTAAAATTGGCAGATGATAAACCATAATTATTGTTTGGCCCTAAAGTTGAAGGGAAATACCAAGAAGGGGTTGTCCCTCCTTTCTATGTCAGCCTGAATATACATGAAAAAATATTGCATAATTCCACGTTAGACTCAGGTGCTTCAGACAATCTTATGCCCAAAGTAGTGATGGAAAGCCTAGGCTTGGAAATTACTAAACCATACAAAGACCTTTACTCTTTTGATTCAAGCAGAGTCAAATGCTTAGGCCTAATTAAGGATTTGTGTGTTAACTTATCTGAAATTCATGCTAAGAGTCTAGTAATGGACATAGTGGTAGCCGATATTCCCCCTAAGTATGGCACGCTTCTATCTAGATCATGGGGATCCAAGCTGCAGGGAAGCCTCCAAATGGACATGTCTTATGCCACCATCCCAATATTTAACCAAACTAGAAGATTATACAAGGAATCCCACATGAAATACTTGGTGAGCAACATAGATAGACCAAACAATTCTCCTATCTACTCCATCCATTCAAATTTGGATTCCTTTATCTTATATAATGAATATGAAATCAGCCAACAAGAAAAAGAAAACAAAGGAGAAATTAGTCTACCAAAACAGTAAAATCTACCATTAACTCAAGAAAAGAATAGTCCAGATTTTAGTATCCTTAAACAGTAGAAAGAAAAGGAAAATGAGAGTGAAATATCTTGGAAAATAAACTTTGATAGCTCTTGTAGCAAATTAAGTGCAGGGGATGGTGTATGGATAAAAAACATGAACAAAGGATTTTCCTATAAACTGGATTTTCTATGCACAAATAACATTTCTGAATATAAAGCCCTCCTTATTGGCTTACACTTACTCAAAGATTTAAGAGCCAAAAGAATATCAGTCCAAGGGGATTCTGAGCTAATTATCAGACAGATCAAAGGGGAATATTCAACCAAAAACCCAAAAATCAGAGAATATAGAAATGCTACCCTTGATCTCCTAAAACCCTTCGAAAAATATGAACTCATTTTCATCCCAAGGGTCCAAAATAATCTAGCAAATGAACTTTCCTTTGCTACTAGTAATTTCCAAATACCAGAGAAAAATGAACAGTTCGATATAAAGGTAAAAAAAAACCTCCAATACCTGACAATGAGGATTATTGGCAAGTATTTGAAGGAGACAAACACATAGATGATTTTCTGCAATCAAAGAATGATTTTTCCATACCAACACCTTTTTCAAGCCATGAAGAAAATTGTTTTAATGAAGAACAAAACCTGAAACAGAGCTGTCTTTTGCTGCTGATATAAACCATGTTGAACATCCTTTTAGAGTAGAAATAATTGACAACGCAGATCAGAAAGACCTAGAAGTTTTACAATGTAAAAATGATACAATTCCAAGAGGTCTTACACCATTAGAACAACTTTGTTATTTCAATGATGTAGCCAAAGAACCAAGGATGGAGCTTATAGAATTGAACATAGAAGAACATAACATAGGCAGCATAGCAGAACCCAAGATGATAAAACTATCCAACACTCTCCCAGCTCATATAAAACAAAAATACATAGACCTTTTCAAAGAATTTAAAGATGTGTTTGCATGGGGATACAAGGATCTAAAATCATATGATACCAGCATCATTCAACACAAAATTCCTCTTAAGGAAAATCAGAAACCTTTCAAACAAAAACTCAGAAGGATAAACCCTGTTTTATTGCCTTTAGTTGAGAAAGATATTAAGAAAATGTATGAGGCTGGGATCATAGTTCCTATCAGGTATTCTGAATGGGTTTCCAACTTAGTATCTGTTACGAAAAATACTGGGGAAATTATACTTTGCATTGATTTCAGAAATCTAAGTTGGAAACCCATTCAGAATACCTGATAGGAACCTCCCTTAAAGATAAGTATCCCTTGCCAAAAATGGATCATATACTTCAAAGGGTGGTTGGGTCTAAAAGAATTTCATTGCTGGATGGGTTCTCAGGTTACAATCAAGTTTTAGTACTCCCAAGTGACCAACATAAAACTACTTTTACTACACCTTGGGGTACATTCATGTATGTCAAAATGCCATTTGGCTTAATGAATGCAGGGGCCACCTTCCAAAGGGCCATGGACATAGCCTTCTCAGAAGACATAGGCTATTTTATAATCATTTACCTTGATGACATTATTGTTTTCTCTAAAACTGATGAAGAACACTTGATTCATTTGAGAAAATTTTTTGAGAAATGTAGGAGATATGGATTATCTTTGAATCCCAAAAAGACACTCTTTGGTCTCCAAGAAGGAAAACTTCTTGGCCACATTATTTCTGAAAAGGGAATCAAAGTAGATCCTAAAAGGATTGATGGAATATTGAATATCAGCCATCCTAGAAACCTTAAAGAATTACAATATTTCATTGGGAAAATAATTTTTTTAAGGAGATTCATCCCCAACCTTGCTGAGCTATTAAGAAATATCACAAACATGCTAAAGAAAGAGGTAGGTTTTAAAAGGAAAATACAGGCTAAACAATCATTTGAACTAGTGAAACAAGCTTTAACTCAAACACTGATTTCACCAAGGATTTTTATATATTTTCTTTTGCATCTGAACATACAATAGCTGCAGTATTACTGCAATAGAATAACATGGGGCATGAACAACCTATATCCTTTTTTAGTAGGGCTTTAAGAGATGCTCTAGTCAAGTATAACATCATGGAGAAATAAGCCTTAGCCTTGGTAAAATCATTGAAAGACTTTAGAGTCTACATTTTGCATTCTCACATCATTTCTTTTGTCCCACATAATGTTGTCAAAGATATTCTAAGTCAAGACCCTGATGGTAAAAGGGGAAAATGGATTGCTATTATTCTAGAATATGACTTAGAAATCAGGCCTACCAAACTAGTCAAAGGGCAGGGATTAGCTAAACTCATGGCTGAGTCAAACTTCCAAGTACTTGATATGAATATGGTTGATGTATTAGAAGAAATAGTGAATTCATAGCTCCATTCATTGAAGAAACGTTTGTAAATTCACCTTAGTATGCTGACATCATAAATGTGTTGCTTTATCTGAATACCCCCCTTTCTTTGTCTAAAACTAAAGCTAGATTTTTGAAATAGAAGGCTTTGAATTATTGCATATTAGATGGGGTTTTATATTGGAAAAATGTTGTTGGAATATTCGTTAAATGTCTACTTGAGGTTGATGCAGAAAAAATCATGCATGAGCTGCATGAGGGAGAATGCGGAGGACATCTGTACTGGAATACTACAGCAAATAAAATCCTCAGATCTGGTTACTATTAGCCCACCCTTTTCCCAGATACTCAAAAAATTGTCATGACTTTCCATAAGTGTCAAATTTTTGATGGCAAGAGAAAATCCCTACCTTTACCCCTACATCCCATCAGTGTTGAGGCTCCTTTTCAACAATGGGGCTTGGACTTCATTGGGGAAATTCACCCATCTTCTTCAGCCCAGCATAAGTGGATCCTCACTACCACTGATTATTTTACCAAATGGATAGAAGCCATACCCTCTAGGAATGCTACTGACTCTGTCATTATCAAGTTCCTTGAAACCAATATACTATCGAGATTTGGTTGTCTAAGAAAAATTATCACAGACAATGCTACTGCCTTCAAATCTAAGAAAATGGTTGACTTTTGCTATAAATATCATATCACCTTGGGATATTCCAATGCCTACTATCCTCAAGGAAATGGATTAGCTGAATCCTCCAACAAAATCCTTATCAATATTATCAAAAAATTGTTGGAGCAGAATCAGAAATCATGGCATAGTAAGCTTGTTCATGCTTTATGGGCTGATAGATTAACCACCAAAAAGTCAATAAATATGTCCTCCTATTATCTGGTTTATGGCATGAATGCAATATTCCCAACCTCACTGGGAGTTCCAGTCATGAAGCTCCTCCAAGAAGTACAATCTGAGGAAAATGATATGCAGAGAAGGATAAATCAGACTGTTCATCTACAATAGACCAAAGAGGAAGTGTACAGCAGAACAAAAACAATACAAGAGAGTATCAATAAATTATTTGACAAGAGAACTAAATAAAATGATTTCCAAGTCAGAAATGTAGTTCTAAAGTGGGATTCTAGAAGAGAAGAAAAGGGAAAACATGACAATTTTGAAAATTTGTGGAAAGGGCCCTACATTATTCATTCTATCAGGGGTCATAATGCATTCTTTCTGCAAGAGCTAAATGGAGAAGATTTATTTGGGGGTCCTGTCAATGGCAGGATGCTCAAACACTATTTCTGCCAAAATTCCTAAATTTCAAAACTTTTATTTTTCACTGCATATAACATTGCTTCTCAAATTAAAAAAAAATAATAGACACAAAAACAATAGAAAAAGAAAAGAGGGAAGATTCAAAAAAGGTACAACCCCATACCCAAAAAGAAAATTTTCTGAAAGTGAGCAAATCTAAGTGCCACTGCTGATCAAAAAATGATATATTGTTCAGTCATCTAGCCTAATCATGGCTGAACATACTTTAAATTTATGTTGATAAGTTAGTAGAAGCACAGATTGATAATATTTTTTTTTCAGACTTGGCTTATCAGTAGAATAGATTAGGATAGAAAGGAAATGGTTCTAAAGAGCTCAAAATTTGAACCGAGAAAAGAAAAATATATCTCTAAATAGATCAAAATCAGAGTTGAGAAAGAATAGAAGGATGTTTATAATTTTCAGATCTTAAGCCTTCAAAAATTTTGTTTTATTTTTCTACAAATAAATTCTATGTGTAGCTTGTACATACAGCCATGGACACCGTATCAGATCAGATAGTCTAATCCTGATTTGACTATGTTTAAATTTCATGTTTTAGAAATAGAGAATAAAATCTGTCAAACAGCTTAATCTTGACAGATAGTAGCTAGGTAGAAAATAAAGAGTTAAACAATTTAGTCTGGACTCTTGGTAGAAATAAGGATAGGATTAAATAGTTTTTTTCTATTTAAAAAAAAAAATGGTCAAAGAGTTTGCTAGTTCAAATGCACTCAAAAAAAAAAAAAAAAGGAAGAAAAAAATGCTAGGACAAAGTAAGGTTGGGTAGGTAGAGATGTTGTTTAGAAGAAACTACATGTTGCAAATTGATAAAGGTTTTCCTTTTCAAAAGAAGATCATAAAGAATAGAAGAAATCTGGCCAATGGATAAGGCACTGATCTACTAAAAGCTAGAGATCTGTAAACTGAGGTTCTGGACACCTAAAAGGACAGTTGTCCTCCCCAAATGGAGGCACTATTAGTCATCCATAATTCTGATTTTATCCAAAGATGACTAAATTTGACAAACCAAGATTTCTAGAACCAAATTGCAAAAAAACATTATGAGTTCTAGAAATCTCATGGCCTTCATCTTTCTAAGTCTGTCATTTCACCAAAATCTTCATCTATTTTTCCTAAAAAGATTATCTTGTTGTTCCTTAGCAACTGTTGTTCCCTAAGCTACTGTTCCCTAAAGTGTTGTTCCTTAAGTTGTTGTTCCTTAGCAGTTGTTGTTCCCTAAGCTGTTGTAGTTGTTCCTTATTCAGAATCCTCAAGAAACACTACTGAACAAAAAGAGACTGTATGTAGGCCATTTTTTCCATAATTTTCTAAGCCCAGTTCATTATTTTCCTTTCTCATTTACCCTCCATTTTCCCTAAAAACCCCCCCAAACCTTCATAACCCCTTTATATGGTTTGAAAAACCCTCTTTAAACCAATACACTCACTATTGTTTTGATTTAAAACACCCCTTTCACCTATCGGAACTTCCAATTTGGCCTAAAAACCCATTTTCGGGCCTAAAAAACATTCGTTTTATAAATAAAGGTATAAGCCCCCAAGGACTTAAAACCTTTGGCCCCTTTCCTCCATATGTCTGAGCGCTATGACCAAGCGTCCAAACCCCATCACATCGGCAATTCCTCTATGAACCTGCATTTCCTTTATAAAATTCTCCCCGCCGATGCAAATTAGCACCCTACCCTTAGCCCCTAGTCACATATTCCCCCACGGGACCGTGTCCCAGTGCCTAGTTATTAGCCCCTCCATTGCATCAGAATCCCCCTTTTTCTCCCTCCCCCTTGTCTTTCCTCTTTACCAATTGCCCGACGCAATAAGCCCCTTCTCCTTGGCTCCTGATCACCTTATCTTCCACAGGACCACTTCCCGGCGCCTTTCCTTAAGCCCCTTTCTCCTTTCTTCTTCTTCCCTCCACCTATGTTATTTCTCGATGGATCTCCGTCGTCCATCCTGACCATCTGACGGTCACTGTCCTTCTCCTTCATCATCCAACCTCCTACCCATTTATCCCCGCCGATCAATCCACGTCGTAGATCTTATAAGATCTAACGATTCTCATCTAACCTGACAATCCAACTCCACTGGGGCCTACCATTCACTACACAAACCCCTCATCCAATCGCTCGCTGCCACTTGGCTTCCACTATTTGCCCGCCCACACACCTTCCCATTGCGTTGCTCTCCCGACCGTTGGATCCACATCTTCTCATCCAACGGTTGATATCGCATATCGCACGATTTCTGCATCCGAGGTTTAACAACCAAAAGCTGCGCGAGACCGGTGGTATTGTGGGGGACGCATGGCGCGATATAATTGGATCGTATTCAATTCAACGCAAACCACTTACCACCCGTTTTTCACGCAAAAACCACCAGTGGTTTTCCAAAACCATTTTTTCTCAAATTTCGTGCCAAGACTATTTTGAAACCTGTTTCTTCACGGTTTTCTCCATAAAACCCTTCTGCGCATTCATTTTCTCCTCACTTCTCCTTCCACTTCTGCCTGACCTCTGTAAAGCAGTTTTTCCAACACTCGTAGGTTTTATTAACATTTTTATCTTGTGCAGGTTTGATGGTAGTTGTAAAGGTAAAAACTTTTCCCACTGTCTGTAAGGGGACAAGGTCGAAGATCATCACCCGGTGAAGACTTTTAAATGAAGAAAAGAAATCTCCAAGGCATAAATCTGGGTCTTTTAATCAAATATTGCATGAATATTTTTTATTCAAATCAAACCCCCGCGCATTAAGGTCCTCTGTCCACAACAGCAAAAGGAAAAGCACAGTGGAAGAAACAAAGGGTTAAATAACGAGAACCAAAGAAAGGGGATTAAAAACTAGTCCAAGTCAGCAGGGAAAGTGTAAAGCAACGAAGACAGAGAATATTGAAGATGAAGGATTGCACACAAAGACCAAAGATTAGAATGTTTAATCCTGCAATATCAAGGTTAAAAGCAGTTTAAGGTGAATACAGTTAGCAAAAGGATAAGTACAAGCCCAAGCAACAGAGGATTAAAAGGTTAAAAGAAATCAGATGAAGTGTTAAAAGACATTAAAGAAAATTAATTTAAAAAGGCAGATCAAGGCTAAAGGGCCTTAAAAACACAGTTTTATGATTAAACCAAGAAGACTTAGGCTTAAAGATAGCCTCGAATACATAAAAGGAGCAGTTATTCACTTAATAACTCAAAATTGACACCTTTCACTTACTTTATACCTCAAAGGGAAAATTTGCAGTTATTACACAAAAGTATATTTTATAAATTGTTAGACAGGTATTGTAAAAGGAAGAAAATAGCCTCAAATTCAATGTTTTCAGTTGTTTTATCCTCAGGAAGTAAAGATAGATTTATTACACAGAGAAGTAGTTGAGAAACATTCCTACCTTATGCCTTGCATTGTTTTTAAGGATAGGAGTGCATTTACTATATCATTAATAACATTTTTTGAACCCTAGATAGTTCCACCTCCTCATTTGCAGCATAAATACTTCATTTGAACTCATTGTAGAAGGGCATTTGATAACTCTTTGAAGTAATACATAGTTCTGCTGAGATTGAAGAGAAATTGATGTACTGGAACTTGTGGATGTTTTGACCTGTTTGTAGGATGGAGAAAGCTTTGTCATTGGATCCTTGAGCTTGGCTGTTGGTGAATTATTCTAAACTGTTTAATGTTTTTCCTATTTCCATTCTGTTTTCATCATCTCTTTCTTGCATTAGAGTAAAATTTTTAGGCTAAGAAATGTCTCCTAGAAGCACCTTAGGCCTGTTTGCTCTTCACTGTCTTTATGTTTTCATCTGCGGAAGGTTTTATTAAGTAGTTTGACTGCTTTTCAACCCTCATGCTTGTTTATTTCTTAAATAGTTCAATACAGTGGCCTCAAGAATGATTTATGGTTCTCCCTGCTTGCTTGCTGCCTCTTAAAAATTGTTTTTGAAGTCTCCCTTCAAAGTACCATTGTCCAAAGTCTGCCAAAGAGCTCTTTTTTTATCATACCCTTTGTACTTGCTCAAATAATTGTTTTGAAGGTCTTTATTGCTGTAATCACAGATGTTTAGGAGTTCCCTCTTCTATGAAAGCATTTATTTGTGAATCTTGAATGTTTTCTTATCCTTGAGAGTGAAATCTTTGATGAAATAGAGCGTTCCTCGACTCTTAGATTTCATTTTGAAATTTTGTCTTGAAATTGTTATTTGCTGAAGTGTGATTTTTAGAATTCATGGTTAGCCCTGTCTATAAAATACTTCTTCATGTTCAAATGATGTTTTAAGTCCCTTTTTTCAAGAGTACATATAATTAAGGATTCTTAACTACCCCTAGTTCTACTTTTCATTCTAAAAACCTTAATGTTCATTTCATTTCACCTGAAAACTTTGTTGATCTAATAGCCAAGTTAGATTTTCCCTTTGATACCCATAATTCATCTACAAACTTGCTACCATTTCCACTTGAATCCATTTCCCAATGACTTAGAGATTTCCCTTTTCTATCTATTCTTCCTAGGTCATCATGTCCCACAAAACAATCAAACAAACTCAAGCTTAATAACTAGCCTAAAGTCAACCCTTTACAAGCAAACAAGTCATATCTTTGCAAACATATTGAGAGATCCTTCTCTGAGACTAGGAGGGCTAGATCGTAGATCTCTAAAGACTGGTTTATAATTTGCCTTGTCATTTAGTATGCCAATCTGCTAAATCACAAAAATAACACATTTAATTCTTGGTAAGAAAACAGATGGTGTGACATACATTGTTGTTTTGTTCTTTAAATAGATTGTTTGTTTACATGGTTTGCCAGGAAAAATAATTTCAAACAGAGATAGCAAGTTTATTGTTCGTTTCAGGACCTGTGGAAGATACTTGACACAAACTTGCAGTTCAGTGCCTGCATATCATCTGCATACTAATGAGCAAACTGAGATAGTTAATAGAAGCCTTGGAAATCTATTAAGACATTTAATTGGAGAGAAACAAGAATAGAGGGATTTGGTATTGTCACATGATAAATTTGTGTAGAATAATTTTGGTGAACATGTCTACAAGGAATAGTACTTCCAATATTCTGATTGTAGGTCATCAAGAGGAGTCACTGGTTTGGCTTGCTTGCTTAAGAAGTGTAAGTGTGGATTCATTCACTGAGCATATGAAGGAAATGCATGAGCAGGTGTAGCAACAGCGACAATAGCCCAATGTGAAATGGCGTGTGTGAATATTCGAAGAGGGAATCTTGTTTTAGCACAGCCGAGGAATTAAATATTTTCTGAAGAGCACCTATTACAAGTTGAAAAAGAAGATGATAGGTCCTTGCAATATCTAGAAAATTATTTTGGACAATGATTATGTTTTAGAGTTCCCTAAGGGTTTATACATCTCACCAACTTCCAACACGTTTGATTTGTGTGTTCACGAAGGTATGAGATCACAAAGATCTTGAAAGATAGGGTTGTGGGAAAAAGCTAGGGAACAAAGAATTATTTTGTTCATCAGGAAGGCAAGGGCTTGAAAGAGATAACTTGGATTTTGAAAGAAGAGTTGGAATGAGTCACTTAGTGTTCACCTGTTTGATCTACACACTTGTGAGAGGGAGCTCACTTTTCTTCTTAGTAGGGGAGTCTAATGCAAAAGTGTCCATTGAGAAAGCAGGAATGGGAGAAAATAGGGAAGTGGAAAATAGAATAGAAGGAAGAGGAGATGAAAAAGTGGAGCAAGAGAAACAAAAGTACCAGGGTGAATTAAATTGGTTTTGGTATTCCTCTTTGAACTTTTGTAAGCCTAGCTAAGGCTTACACCAACAGACACTCCCAATAGTCATTTGCGCACACTCCCAATAGTTATTTCATGTGGTATATGAAGCCCATTGAAGCGTATTATGTAAATTTATGAAATATGTGGTGTAATATAAAAGTTGGTTGTGTAATTTGGGGGTTCCTCCCTTTGTGCCCTTATTGATTTAAAACATTATGTGTCCTTCATTTTATTCATTGTGTGCTCCTGGACCAATAATTATTTGATTCTTAGTGTGAATGAGCCTTCATGTGGTATGAGGGTGCAATCACAGGCCAATTTTTCCTTGCAGGTAATAGTGAAGGCTTGAAAGATACAAATGGAGATGCACCACTGGCAACTTCTAGAATGCATGATGAGTTGGAAACCACCTAGCCAATTGCTGTCCTAGTCAACAGTTGCACTGAAGTGGCCACTACAATAGAAGAAAATAGTGTAGAGAGAGGCAAAAATGAATTCACTATGTCTCACACTTTCCTGCCAATGAAAAATAGTTCTAACTTCTTCACTCTAGCCCTTGCTATCTCCAAGAATCCATCCCAAACCTGATATTGATGGCTGAGACCAGATCACTGATAAGCCTTTTGTGATCAATTTTTGGGGCATTTCCCCAGATGATCATTACAATCCAATTCCAATTGCATGCATTATTGTTGAGTATTATATGCAGCAAGTTGAAATATTTGAGGCTACTTAGAGTTTGCTACTATGTTTATGTTGTTGGCGTTTGTATGCTCTTGAGTGATTACCCTGAGTGGAGGCATTTTTGAGTTTTTGATAGCTGCACTTGCAGCCCACCTTTTTGTGTATATATATATATATATATATATATATATATAGTCCAAAGAAGCTTTAATGGTTAAAAAAACCTAGCATTATTGAAAGAAGCCTTCACAAGTGATGCACACAATGTTTTTATTTATAGTCAAGGGAGCTTTGATGCCAAACAAAACCTAGTATTGTTGAAAGAAGCCTTCACATTGTTTTGCAAGCTTTCACTCACTGAGAGAATGTTAGATCAATCCAATGTTGTCATGGTTAGATGGCTCAGTGATCAAATCTAATTAAAGTGTGGGGACAAGGAGAATGATGATGGAAACTTTATTAGAATGGGAAGAAAACTCGGGTTGTTACAGGCAGTGACTTAGAAACCATTCTCAAGGCACTGATTGTGAAATAAATGGAAAAAATGGAAAGAATAGAAGAAAAGGCATTGAAACCTGACACAGAAATGATCGCCTCACACAGTGACTAATCATCCATGACAAACTTGGTAAATAAGAAATAAGGATAGAAAATATTTGGAATACAAAAAAGCAATTTTTTAACTAGATTCTCAAGCCAAACAATAAAAGTTATCTGCACAACGGCATCGAGCCTGCAATTTATCACAGAGACATCAAACCCACTAACATTCTATTGGATGAGGAAATAAATGACCATATCACAACATTTAATGGAATAATATTTAATGGGATATCTAATATTTTTAGAATAACTATGTTCCTCCCCTGGGTTATTGACAAAACCGCTGGGCAATTCCATTGCTTCAGAATAACGAAAATACCTTTTCCTTTCTTTGGCATCTAGATTTCCTCCAAAGGTGACTGCCATTGATTCTGAATTGGGTTTTCCATGACCATTCTTGAATTTCAAAGCAGATTTATCGATTAACACCTCTCACTGAATCTTTTGAACAACATCTGAGGCTGCCATTAACAGATAAACTTAGTTTGGGCTTCTTATTTTTGCATAAATGCACTGCTTAAATCTATAACTATCTTAAATATTAGGGTATCTTAAGAATACCTGAAAACTGCGAATATAGGTTGCAAAATGGATTCACTAGGGGTTGTAACTTTCCTCTGCAAATATTTCTCCACTCCACATTCTAAGGGATAGTCAAAGACTTGCCATGGAATCTCTGTCTCCAGCTTAATTTCAACATCACATTCAGAGCTTTGTGGCCTCCTGAATGTTGTGATAATTCAGAGGAAAATGTTCGGCAAAAATTCCATGTGATTGAAGGATGAATTAGAGTTAGAATCTAGTAGAGGAATGAAAGATTTGTAGTAGAAATTATTTGAGAAGAGTAGCGTGAGAAGGCATGTGATAAGAATTACAGTGTTTGCAGTTCGTCTTACAGCAAGATGTAGCCACTATCGAGAGTGTTGTTGATTTTATGAGAAAATAAGGGATATCACTGGTGGAATTGAAGGTTGAAGAGCTCAAGAAAATGGTGATGTGGAAGAAGCGATAAGCACCAAAACCAGAGAATTTGTTGTTATTCCCATAAACAAAAAGATTTTCTATAGAGGTTCCCAAGCTCGAATTCAGGAGTCATCAACATTTACAAACATTCCTTATTTAGTTTGTCGTGTCTTGCGAGAGTGAACAGATGATGGTCTGATTTATGATTTCCATGGCATGGCAGATACGTCATATAGGAATAATTGCTTGAACCCTTACCTTTTCATAGGAATAATTGCTTAAACCCTTACCTTCTCATAGGCCTTTCAACAGATGGAGGAGAAGGAGGCGCCTTCTTCTTCTTGAAACTGAATAATCGATTCGTCATATTTGCTCGAGTCGAAACTCTTTAATGCACTCTGTATCGATGACAGCGTATTAAGGCTCCCCTCCTCGCTCTAGTCTACTGTTTTGGTAACTGAATGTTTTCTGTGTTTTTTTTTCCCACCAATCCTCCATGACAATACCCTCTTAAAATTTAAATGGAGTGGGAAAATTATTTTCAGATGAGTTAAAGAATTTTAATGGGAAGGGTCAAAATTTTTTATTAAAATATATATATATATATATTTCTAGTATAATAAATATTAAAATTTCTTAAAATTTATTCAAATATTGTAAATATTTTAATGTTTTTCAAAAGAAAGGTGGAAACTATGTTGAGTTTGCAAATTATTTTTTAGTTATTTATGTTTTTTTTTTCATTGTATATGATTAATATAGATCCATCTTAACTTCGGATCTATCAAGTGTATAGTGGGATCAAATCTAAAAATGGTTGCACCTTAAGAGATTTCATTCCTCCCTCTTGGCCTTTGGTAAATCTAGAGTTAGATAGATCTAGATTGGTTTAATTATTAATTTTATGTTTTTAATTTTTATTTTATTTTGACGGACTCAAAATGTTAAAGAGGACCTTACAACATCTTTACCATAGGAGAAGAATTCAACACTGGAGAAACCCTAGAGGCCCACAGAAAAATTGCAGGCAGAGAAAGTTTCATGGAGTTTCAGGCTAGATTAGGTTATACTTTTGACAAAGAGTGAGAAAGCTTTGGACAATGTTAGGCTCTCATATCCTTGTCAAAATGCAAAATAAGATTAAATGGTAACCATGAGATTTTTATCACATGATATATATTTTGTACAAATATAGTCGCCATGATAAACCCTTTGAAGACACGCAACTACTCGTCAAATATGCTTTTCATATGAGATGTTGATTGCTTACTATTGGATCCACATGGAGGAGGAGGATTTGGTGGATTAAGAAATAGAGGATGGGGGGTTTTCAACAAATTTGGTCTAGTCCCAAGGATTTTATCCATTCACATTTCAAAGTCAACTTAGAAGGTCACCATGCGACAGCTTCTAGTCCTACCAGATGTTTAGAAAACAAAGTTAAGAATTCAATAGGCAACTATCTAGCGGTTCAAAGGCTCTAACCCTTGTTTTAGCCATGCATTATTTGGGTCCTTTAGTTTCGGCTACCCAGCACCTGAGGACGTCTATCAGGGGATAAATAACTCTTCTTGGGGTCTTTGGCTCTAATTTTAGTTTCCCTATTGTCCCAGATATTGGAGAATGACATACAATGTGTTACTTCTTCCTTAGGGTTTTCAAAATTTTTTGAACACAGTGGGGGTTCTTCACTCTTAGAAACCTCTTCGTATCATTTTCCCGTATATCCTTCATCTCAAGTGCCATCAACCTCACTCTCCTTTGGCGAACTAGTGAAGGATATTCTTGCCTCGGTGACGGAAGAAGGTCAAACTAACATCATGAATGGTCTTGAGGTTTTCATGGAGAAACACTCTTGTGAATAAGGATTTATGATTCAAAAGGAGTCTGAGAAAGCAAGGAAGAGGAAAATCCATTGTAGTGTCAAGAAGAAGAACATAGTCCTCCTTTCTCTAGTTTTGAGAGTCAACGTCACCATTCAAAAGACTGAGGAAATGCCCCAAAAATCCTTGGTGGGGCAAGTAAGGGGTTCAAAATTCAGGTCCTCAACCCTAAAAGTGTGGGCTAACAAGGAAATCTTCCCTATTTTCAAATGTCCTCCAAAGGTGTCGCTATTAGCTCGAGGTTGGATTCATTTGTGCTTCAAAGATGTAGCAGACACCCAGAAGGTACAACAAATGGTTTAGAAAATTGATTCATCTCCTATCCTTTTCAATTTCTAGATCCCCCTCTTCAATGAAAAGTAGGAGAGACTAGATATGGCCCCAATCTAGGTTCATCTTCCAATTCTCCCTCCTGACTATTGGGACGCCCTAATTTTCAAAGATATAGGTAACTCATTGGGATATTATCTATCCCATGAATCTGCATATTTAGAGATGGGGATTAAGAAATACACCCATATTTTGGTTAATATGGACCTCAGAGAAGGGCTTATAGAAGGCATGGATATCAAGATTGTGGTGGAGTGTATTCAGATATTGGATTATGAAGGAATTCCTGTTAGGTGTACGTGGGGCCATAGGTATGGGAAAATTGCTAAAAACTATGAGCTTCCCTTTTCTACATAGGAATATCCATCTAGAGGCAAGGACATATTAAGTTAGAAAAGGATTTTGGATTGGATTTTTTGGGCACCAAGGAAAATCTATATGGTGCAAATCCTCTATGCAAAACATCCTCCAAGTCGTTGGTGAAATTTGTCAAGAGATGGTGTTTATATTGCCATTTGTCTAGAATCCCTACTAAAGGGGTGGAGTTTCATTTCCTTGGATGCTAATGAAAGGTTGGGGGGTTTATCAGTTGGATGGAAATCCATAAATATTTGGGTATCCAATTCTTTGGGTTTGGATTTTGGTTTGTCCATTGAGGATAGAGAGGGAGAAGTGGAGGGAGATATGGAGAGGGAGGTAGGGAGAAGGAAAGAAAGGGAGCGAGTGAGCGAGCAAGAGGGAGAGAAAGGGAGAGCTAGAGACTAATAATTATGCACAAAATTTGTTTGTCTTTATTAGAATGAAAGTTTGAGATTGTATTTTTTTGAGGAAAAGGAGAGAGGAAACCCAAATTTTGGGGGAGGAAATGGTTATGGTAGCAATGAATCTTTTGAATGAAACATTTATTTTTCATGTTATAAAATGCCACCTGTGTAAGAAAACTACAGATGCTGTTCAAACCAAGTTGTAAAAATATATAATATTAATTAAATGTAAAATCACTTTATTGTTGAAAACTATCTAGGCTAGGAATGAAACTCCAACACCTTCCATTAACTAATTTTTAGTACACACTTAGAGGCATTTTTTATACTCAATTTAATATTAATTTTATGCTTAAATGCCAAGACTAGCACAAAACTTCCCTCATTTCATGCTTTACTAGATGCCTCTTATATATTCATAGCTTATTTAACATGTAGGAACCTCTAGGACATATGAATCCAACACATGACTCAACCCCTAGAAAAATACATTTTATGCTTCCTTAAAATTGACCTTAACAAACTCAATGCATTCCTTTAGTGAAAGAATAAATTGGCACCAAAGTTCTATGGATTATATCCAATTCATAAGAATATTATCTGAGATGCTTTCACCTTGAATCTGTTAGAGAGAAGTCTAATTCACGGGCATTTCAATTTTAATGCTTAAAGAAGAAAATGGGTGGCCATTGTCAAGTCTAGACTGAGTTATCTATACTTCATGAAGAAGGCAAGCCTGTTCAAAATGCGGACTTGAACAAAATATTTATAGTCCAAACCAAGTGATATAGTACCTCAATTAGTGGAAGGACTTACTCACTGAAAACAATTTTTGGGAAATTGAATTATTCGCAAATAAACATCTCTCCTTTCCCGTGGTTTGAGTTTAGCTTGCTTGAAAGTTGAGATGCACTATCAAAGATAGAGTTGGGGGAAGGTGTGGAAAGATGTAATCCATTTCTGTTGAAATATGTTATGCATGTTCCAGGTCTGAAGAAGAACTTGGTATCGGTCGCAATGTTGGAAGACAAAGGTTATGATGTTGTTTTTAGTGATGGAAAAGCTTTCTGGCAACATAAAACGATGGGTCAAACAAAGAGGATAGGGATTCGAGTTAAGAATATATACAAGCTAGAGGTAGATGGCTGCATATCAATGATGGGCAAAGCAGAAGAAGTGGTGAGCCGAGATGAGGGAAAATTATGGCATAGGAGATTGGGCCATCTTCACCATGGCGCTTTGAAGATTTTGTAGCAGATTTCTACTGGACTTCCCAAGGGTACTCTTGCACAGTCATATTAGTGCAAGGGATGTACTATGGGTAAGTTTGTGAAGACCAACTTTCATGAGAAGGAGAACCGTGCTTCGGTGATCCTTGAGAGAATTCACACAGACGTGTGTGGACCTTTCTCAGTTGCTTCAACAACAAAACACGGGTATTATGTTATATTTGTTGATGATTATTCTCGTAGATGTTGGATCTTCTTCATGCAAAAGAAGAGCGAAACATTCTCAAAGTTTTTTGAGTTTAAAGCGTTGGTGGAAAAGGAGTTGGGGAAGTAAGTGAAGGCTCTATGGAGCAATAATGGTGGTTAATATATCTCGGGTGAATTCAAATACTTCTATAGCAAAGAAGGAATTTGAAGAGAACTCATAGCACCTCATAACCCACAACAGAATGGGGTCACGGAGAGGAAGAACAGAATTATTGTGGGTGTTGCATGAGCTATGTTGCATGACCAGGGCCTACCGATGTACTTGTGGGTGGAAGCATGAAACACTGCAGTTTATGTGCAAAATTGTTTTCCTCATAGAGTACTTGGCATGAGTACACATGAAGAAGCTTTCACTGGTAAGAAGCCTGATATTTCTCATTTGAATATTTTTGGCTCATTTGTTTACATTCATGTGACAAAGGACGCCAGGAAGAAGCTGGAGCTGACTGCAGAAGTTGGGATATTTGTGGGGTACAAAGAAACACCCCATAATTATCTTGTGTATTTTCCAGATAGTCGAATGACTGTGGTGCGATGAGATATAAAATTCAATGAGGTGAAAGCCATGAAGTTGTCGCTTGAGAGGGAGCTACACTTGCATGCAGAGGAGGAACTTCTTGTTCCCAAAGATGACCCTCTAGATGTGGATTAGCCACAGGAGGAGATTCATGGAGTGGAGGAGTCCACTCATGAAGAACCTAACATCAGACAAAGCAGAAAGTGTACCACAGAAGCTGAGAGACTAAATCTTGATGCGGCACAGAATGTAGGAGTCCCTACATCACAGCGCAGATAGAAATAGTCACCTGGCTGCTTTACTGGATACATGGCTCTCATGAGCAAGTGTATCGTGACAGAGCCATCTTCTTTTGAAGAAGTAGTGTAGGAGCCCACATGGGTAGATGCCATGGTGGAGTATTATGACTCCATTGTCAGAAATAGTGCTTGGGAGATTGTTCCAAGGCTGGTGGGAAAATTAGTTGTAGGATCAAGATGGATCTACAAGGTAAAGCAAGCTATTGATGGGAGCGTCGAGAAGTATAAGGCAAGATTTGTTGCCTGGGGCTTCTCACAAATCGAGGGGATTGATTATGAAGAAAACTTTGCACCTGTCGCATAGTATTATTCCATAAGGACCATCCTTGCTCTCTCAGCGCATATGAGTTGGCACATTCATCAGATGGATGTGAAGACTACGTTCCTTAATGGGATCATTGAGGAAGAGGTGTACATTGAGCAGCCTGAAGGATTTGAGATCTTCAGCAGTGAGTCACATGTGTGCAGGCTCAAAAGAGCGTTGTATGGGCTAAAGTAAGCACCTCGTGCTTGGTACACATGGATCGAAAGCTATTTCACTGGACTTGGATTTACCAAGAGTGAGGTGGATGCAAACCTGTACCAAATTTTGGTGGAGGGTAAGCTTTTAATCATTTTTCTTTATGTTGATGATTTAATAATAACGGGTGATGAGCAGTTGATACACTCATGCAAGGAAGATCTTGCAAAGTAGTTTGAGATGAAGGATTTGGGCCTCCTTCATTATTTCCTTGGATTGGAAATATGGCAGTGGGAAGGTGAATTGTTTGTGTCTCAAGGCAAGTATGACCGGGAGATACTGGAGAAGTTTCACATGCAAGGTTGCAAGCCTATTGATACTTCTCTTCCAGGAAATTGGAGGAAAGAGGATACTACATCGGTAGAGGTAGTGGATGCCACTGTTTATCTATAGTTGGTGGGTTCGCTCATGTATTTAGTTAATACAAGACAGGAAATATGCTATGCGGTGAACCAACTTTCACAAGCGATGGTTAAGCCTACCAAGATCTTTTGGAAGGCAGGCAAGCATGTCCCGAGATATCTCAGGGGCACATCTGAGTATGGCTTATGGTACAGACAGACGGATGAGGTGAAGTTGCATGGCTTCACGGATGCAAATTGGGCAGGCAACCCAACGGACAGAAAGAGCACATCGGGAGGGGTTTTCAGTATCGGATCTACAATAGTTTCTTAGTACAATAGGAAAAAAAGATCCATGGCACTCAGTTCATCAAAAGCAGAATACATGGCAGCAAGTCAAGCTGCATGTGAGGCTATCTGGATGAGGAAGATCCTGGTCGGTTTGTTCGGTTCACTTTTAGATCCTACAATGATACATTGTGATAGTCAGATTTGCATTAAAATCTCGATTAATCCTGTGTTTCATGATAGATCTAAACATATTGATATCTGGTATCATCATATCAGATATTGTGTGTAGTGGAAGATCATGTTGCTTCAGTACATTCCTATGGAAGATCAGGATGCAGATATTCTTACGAAGACGCTCACCAGGAGAAAATTAGAATACCATAGAGGCAGGATCGGGGTGAAGGATAATCCCTATCTTGTTGAGAGGGAGTCTTGAGATTTAACAAGATGATGAAGCTTAGTGAAAATCAATCACCTTCACTAAGTGGGCCCGCAGGCTATTTTTAGATGTAAGCCTATTTTTAGACATGGTGATCATATTTCAGAAGTTGCAGGATGCTATTTGTGGATGGTTGGTGAAGTTGGAAAAATAGATGAAATTCTATTTTTAGAATATTGGGCGAATTCTATTTATAGATCATCGATCTAAAAATAGAAGTGTCGATCATTATTAGCTCTTAATAATAATCAGACTCTAAATATCAACGTATTCTCTTGGAACACTTAATTTCAGTATACAGATTTGTCAAATCAGTGGGCTGAAGGAATTACACAATTCCTAGGGTTTACTGGTGGTTCATGCATGGAGGACTAAGTTAGAACTGAAGTGGCAAAGTTATGACAGAGTTGGAAGAGTGGTTCATGGAGTTGTTATTCAGTTTAACTCAGTTAATGGAGTTAAAATTAGTTGAGCTAGTTGTATCTAGTCTAACTGAATGATACACTAGTAAGAGTGGAGTGAATTAATTAGTTAATTAATTCACAAATAATAACTCTGTAGAAATTCTTTCGGTAGTAATCACATGCAAAGAACGGTCCATTAATCAAAGAATCTGTGAGCATGCGGCTGATATCAAGCATAGAAGATCTCGCTCATCCGCCTTAGCTGAGCATGCAGAAAAGACTAACCATCATGTTTGCATAGAAGATGCTAAGGTCATCGCTAGAATCGACCATTTCCATCATCGTAAGTTGAGAGAGGCTATTGAAATTGAAAAAAGGCCCGTTAATCTCAATAGAGATGACGGTTGGAATATCAGCAGATGCTGGATTCCTGCCTTATATTCTTGATTTTTATTATTATTATTATTTTTATTTATTTATTTAGTTATTTTTTACTTTATTTATTTGATTAAATAATAATAATAATAATAATAATAATAATAATAATAATAAATAAATAAATAAATAATAATAAATAATTAAATAAATAAATAAATAAATAATAATAATAATAAATAAATTAATTAATTAAATAAAATAAATTAAAATAAATAAAAATAGAAATAATAATAATATTAATTATTTAATTAATAAAATCTTTTTATTTATTTTCATTATTTATTAATTTATATTTTTGTTTTTATTTATTTGTTTTATGTTATTTTTATTTATTTATTTATTCTGACTCTTTGTTTGACTATTTGATGATGGTGTGTTATAATAAGAATTAATTATATTTATTAATTAATAATAATAATTAATTATTATATAATTTAATCAAAATTTACAAAAATTTACACCACGATTTGTTAAATTACTTACCATTATATTAATATATTAAAGGTTTTATAAATAAATAAATTAAAATAATAATAATAATAATAATAAATAAAATTAAATAAATAAATAAATAATGGAATATTTACTTTTTCAAAGTCAAACTAGTCGTTATCCTAACGGCTAGTTGAGTCATTTCTACATCTATTTATACTTAATGACTGGATCTGATCTCTCACATAGTCCTGATGATGAACCACACTGGTTGGTTCGAAACGCGTCGACCTCGTTCTTTTGCATGTGATTACTACCGAAAAAATTTCTACAAATTTATATTATGGATCACAGAAGCTTAGATTCCAAAAATAATAACTCATTAATCAACTGAACAAATACAACAGTTAACTACAGTGCATGTCAGTTCCAGTGGAGACCTAGTGGAGAGATAGGTGAAAGGGCAAGATGGACTATCCGTTGTGACTATAGTGATGCATTGATTTCACCACACACACATTGGAGCTTCCAATGAGGATTGCGCAGCGCAAGAAAGGTAACTTCGAATTCATTTAGGGGTCTTGTTCAGCAGGGATTGCGTAGTGGAGGCAAGCTATCAGGTGGCAAGAAATTAGTGCATGGATTTGCATATTTCTTCTGATTAGTGTGTGACGATTGATTGTACTAAGAGCTTGATGTACTAAGCTTTGCAATGTGATATTGTTACATGATCTCCATGATACATAATATATGATAGTTGTGGTTTTAATCTTCAAGCTTTCCCGTTAAACAACTGTGTTATGTGCGATTTTTTTTATTGCTTCATGTGTTTGCAATTGAATTTTAAATTTCCACAAAAGATTAACAGTGGAAGGATTCTATATTTAGCAAGAAGATAAAATATTGTTAGATCAGGAGAATCTCGATATATATATGCATCTTGTATTTAATTTCGACAAATACATGCCAAGGGCCAAGTGCTAGTGTGTCTTAAGTACCAAATCATCCTTTATTACTTCTCTCTTAATTGTGATAATTGATCTCAAATAAATTTTATCCTAAACCATGCCAAGGCATTCCAGGGCATCCAAACGCATGCCAATAATTGTGAAGTTCCACCAAGTTCCAAGAGCCAATATGTGCGAGGGAGTTATATGGCATGCTATGGAGTTCCAGGTTTTCTAAGGAAGGGGTGACAAGATATGCTATATAATTCCAAGGCATGTTAGAGTGTCAGGGAAGCATACCAAGATGTGCCAAGTGCCAATGTGTGTTGAGTGTTAGCGAGTTCCAGGGAAACACAAGGGAGAACTATGTCAAAATGCATGGAAATGAATGAATAAGAGTGTGTGACGGGGAGTGTTAGCGAGTTCCAGGAGTGTTAAGGAGGGAGTGACATTGTATGCTAGGAAGCTCTAAGTCATGCTAGTGTGCCAGAGTGGCATGCAGCCACGATGTGCCAAGTGCCAGGGTGTGCCAACACATGTTAGGAAGTGTTAGGGAGCCCTAGGAACACACAAGGGAGCACTAGGTGAAAACAATGCATGCAAATGAACGATTAATATATTGTGATAGGAAGTGTCAGTGACTTCTAGGTGTGCTAAGGAGGGAGTGACAAGGTATTTTAAGCAGTGCTAAAGGATGCTAGAGGCTAGGGAAACATGCCAATATGTGTCAAGTGCTAGGGTGTGCCAATACATTCCAAGGAGTGTTATGGAGTGTCAGGGAATAACAAGGGAGCACTACTTTCAAATGCATGAATATGAGTGAATAAGAGTGTGTGAAAGGTATTGTTAACGTGTTCTAGGTGTGCTAAGGAGGGAGTGACTTGTGCATAATCTGGTAGGCCTAGAGAGCTGAGAAAAGCATGAGATGCCGATTTGACTTGTGCAACCCAATAGTACGTTGAAGCATAATAACCAAGACTTTACTAACTTCTTCAACTTGGCCATTGCCTGAGGGTAGTACAGATTAGTTGAGCTATCATGACGGAAGCCCCACTGAGATTTCAACTCATCCATCATATAATGGCGGAAATGAGATCCATGGTCAGTGAAAATGGCTTGAGGGACTCAAAATCAAGTGATAACATGATTGAAGAGAAATTGAGCCACAGTTTTACCGTCAGCAGCATATGTAGGCATTGCCTCGGCCCATTTGGTGAAATAATCAACATCGACGATAATATAAACATTCCCCTCAGCCGAGTGTGGGTTACATGTCATGAAGTCCATGCCCCATTTAGCGAATGGGTTGACAGTAACAACTGGGTGTAGGGGTGTGGGCAGGGAACACATCTTACGCTAGTAAATTTGGCAAGCATGGCATTTACGGATGGCAATAATGCAATCCTTGAAAATAGAAGGCCAAAAAAAACAAACACGAAGGATTTGTTGAGCAATAGCATATCCATACATATGATCGCCACAGGCCCCAGAGTGGTAGTCGTTGAACACTCTCTCACCCTCTTTTAAAGTTAGACAGTGACGAAGAATCAATTCTACACCGATGTGGTATAAAGTATCCCCAATGATACGATATGGTTGAGAATGATGTCGAATATGTTGACGATCAAACTTGTCCAACTCAAATAGAAAATTTTGGGTTTGGAGATACACGATAATATCATCGTACCATGGATCGACAGTGCGGATAAGAAAGAGAGTCTCGTCTGGGATTTGTTCATCAAAATCAGACGAGGTAGAAGAAGAGGGAAGGTAGCATATCAAATCCACAAAAACCAATGATTTTTTCGATTTGGCAGTAGTGAATTCCAAATCAAACTCTTGTAAAATGACAATCCATTTTGAATATTTCCCCCCCAACAACTAATGGGTCAAAATATAAGTCATAGGAATGCAGTCAGAGATCATGGTAGTCGTGCGTAAAATAATATAATGCCGAAAGCGTTCAAAAACATGCACTGCAACTAAAGCTAGTTTCTTGACATGGGCATATCGAGTCTCTGTATCCATAAGGTTACGGTTGAGGTAATAGATGACATGTTCAGTACCATCGTCATCATCTTGGACCAACACCATAGCAATGGTATCGGCGGAAGTTGCTAAGTATAGGAAATAGTTACGATAATAATTAGGGGGTGCAGTAAAGGGGCATTAACAAGAACATTCTTTAAAAATCGAAGGAGCATTGAGTGACCTCATCCCACAGAAATGGGATCCCTTGGTTAATTAATCATGTAAAGCCCTTAGCAAGCTCCACATAGTTGGGAACGAAGCAACGAAGGAAATTAGATTTCCCTTATAGACTCTGCAATTGCGATAAAGAAGAGGGAGGGGGTAGATTAATGATAGCCTTGAATTTCAAGGGATCGAGATGAATACCTTCTTTAGAGATGACAAAACCAAGGAGTCTATTGGATTCAACGTAGAAAACACATTTGTACGGGTTCAAACAAATTTTATAGTGTCAGCAACGGAGAAAAACCTCTCGAAGGTGCGCGGGATGGTCTCAGCATTTAGCGGAATGAGTGGGAAGATTATCCAGGTAAGGCTGTATGATGTGCTTAATATCATGAAAAGCATACGACATCGCACGCTGAAAGGTGGCATTGACATTATTTAGACCAAAAGGGAGATTTTTATAAGCAAAGGTTCCCATGGAAAGATAAAGGCAGTCTTGTGTTAATCAGCCAACAAGATGTTAATCTGGTTGTAGCTAGAAAAACCATCCATAAAGGAGAATATCTCACTCCCAGTGCATTCATCGATGATCTGGTTAATAAACAGAGTGGGATATTTATCCTTCAGGCAGGCCCGATTGATATCTTGGTAATCAACACAAACACAAATGGTACCCTGCTTCTTATTGATGGGGATGATATTGGACACCCAATCTATTAGTGCAATAGGATAAATAAATCCAACCTTAAGAATTTTTTCAATCTCTCCCTTTATGGCGGTTTCCTTTCTAGGGTGCACAGGGCGAAGTCGTTGACCAACAGGCTTCGTATTAGGGTAAGTTGGTATTTCATGCACCACTATACTTGGATCTATGCCAGGAATTTCCTCATAAGACCATGCAAAATCATCTCAAAAGAGACTGGTATAGAGCTCGACTTCATCTGGAGAGTGAGTCACCCCAATGTGAATATTGTAGACAATTCCTGGCTTCACAAAAATGTCAATAGGTGCTATCTCAGTAATTCTTCCTATGTTCCCCTCAAAGAAGACCTCGTGTGCTGACATGGGTGTCCGGAGCAGGTCGTCTGGAACATGGGAAGCGAAATTTTCAAGACATGGCGGAATTACTCCAAGGCTCGGGAGAAATGAAGAATGATGATGGGTATCATTCTAGGGCATTTATTCGATAGACATGATTTCCACAATAATTTCGTCAAAGGGAAATGTCTCATTCAAAGGATCTGATGAGTCTGAGGGACCAAGCTAGGGATATTGGGAGTACGCGTTGAAATTCATTCTAGAAGTATCATGTTCATAATCATTAGCCGAAGCCAAGATGATTTCACAATAATTGACTTCTACGAGGCTTAATGGCATGACATCACTGAACGAATCAATCTGATCGGGGGAAGGGATGATCCAAGAATCAGGTGATGTAGAGATCATATTGACTTAAGAAAAATTCAGTAGAGGAAGAGAAAATAGACCCATAAGGGTAGAATATTTGAAAATCCCTACCCCCACACTTTCATAAGGTGTGGTGGTATGCTCCACATATGGGACATTGCTTTCTGAAGATGTGGAATCGAAAAAGGAAAACTGATCAATAGTGATAATATTTCCTTTGTGCAGGAAAAAAAGAACACAAAAGAGAGAGGACGACACACACAACATGGTGTGAGTCCAACTACCACCGAGTAGAAGATTAAAATTGATTTTTCATCAACTAATTCTACTTCCACTTTGACCATTTTTCCTTCTAGCGTGATAGGCAAATTGGGGAGGATACCAAAAGGACGAGAGTCCCTTCCATCAAAAGCTTCAAAATTATTTTGATACTACTTAAGAGTTGGATAACCAATGGCTTTCTAACACGAGACAAACATTATGGAAGTGGACACAGCTTCGTCCACAACTGCCTGATGGATATTCTTTCCATTAATACCAAATTGGATAATCAAATCAAGTTGATGAGGGAGACGCGGAACAAAATTTTCCAGATCAAAAGTAATGAGGCTTGAAATGGATGGATCAACTCCTCTGATAGCGGATAACAACACCTTTTGTTGTGATGGGCAGCTCTGAAGAACCTCTAGTGCAGGCATAGAAAAAGGTGCCTGAGCCAAATCCTCAACAATATTGCAGTGTTGAGTGGCATGGGCATTCGGATTATACGAGGACTTGTGGATCACGCCTTTAGATGGTGGTCGTACAACGAGATTAGAATTAGTCCTTTCAATATGAAGAGGGCTAGAAGGGGGCAGGGGAGAAGGAGTAGGAGCATCAACGATTTCATTCCCCACCAACTAATATGATTCCGAATAATATTTAGATCTCGTATCTATAGATATGGGTGCAAAACCATTCATTGTGAATACTTGAGAACCAAAAGAGGTGGAAGATTGGGGATGTTCCACCATTTGAGTCTGCTGTGATGGAAATTGCTCCTTAAGAACAACCAGATTCCCTTGAGTGCCTTTTAGTAATCGACTCACCTCGGCCCGTCATGGACAGATCTTGGTGTAATGATCATCATCTCATATCAGGAAATGAAACTTCAGTTTATGTTTAGCTCCATCATCAGTGTGAGGTTTGGGGGGATTTTTCTTTGGGGCATCAGGTTTAGATTTACCTTTTCCCTTCTTTTTTCCTTTAGAGGATTTTTTGGTCACAGAAGACTGAGCGACATTGACCTCTGAATTTTTTCTAGGATTCGGAGGATTCTGAGGAACAGAATCCGAGAAAGAAGACAATTTATGCTAGAATGCTCTACTACTTCTAGGATTCTGAGCTGAAAAGTAGACCTCTTGAGATGTAATTTTGTTGGTTAATACTCTGCAAATTTTTTGGTATGGATAATATGTTAACCTTGTTGGACCAAATGATCCAGCAGACATAGGAATACATAGGAATGCTACCAATAGCTTGAGAGGAACCTAGAATGTGAACTTCAGTTCCACTCATAGATGGTCCAATGGAGGGTTGGGAAACATTCGACATGGTAAGACGTCTACCAGAAACCGAAGTTGATGGAATCGACGTAGGAACACTGACAAGAGTCATTGAAACACCCACGCAAACAATTGGCTTTGTGGGAGTAGGTGTGATTATAGTTCAAGCGGGCATGGAAACAGCTATGTTGGAAACACTTGAACTAGGAGCAGATGCTCTGGTATTCTGCCAAATATTGTTGTAATACAAAGGTGTAGCACTCGACATACTCAAGATCAGGTTTCCCAACCAGGTGTAATCATGCGGAATATACGCCTGGGTGGAAGGCTGAGAGGTCTCCACATAGGGAAAACCCTTGGGAGGGAATTGAGATCCCTAAAAAAAAGTCTCATCTACACCATTGACGGTGCTTGGAACCTCCAGGGGGGATGAAAGCTCTCCTTTAGAAGCCATCGGAAATAACTAATGGGTAGGGGTCCAAGGAGGGTGCAATGAATTCACAAACATTAGAACAGGTGTATCGTATGGAATATATTTTCGTTGAGGGGAGATTTCAATGGGATTGAATAATGGATTTAGAGGGTAGGAAACATAGCCTACTGGCACATCAGGAGGAGATCGAGAAGCAAGAGGTTGGATACACAAAACAAGGGCAAACTCATCAGTCCGAGTCCCAGTTGAAGGCAAAGAGTCAGAAGAGACAGGTGACAATGTCTCTTTGGGAGATGACGATGCAGAGGAAACTGAACTTGGTGGTTCAGCCACGATGATCTTATCTCAAAAAAGAAGAAGAGGAAGAATATGATTAATTCAAGGCTTTAACAATCTATTTATAAGGAGTTACTCATGATGTGGCCCGAAAATGTTCTAACAGGTAAGCCATGTGATCATTGGAAATTAATTTTAGAAAAAATGAAATAAATCAAAAAGGGTAAGCTAGGAAAAGGATTACCAAGTAGTCGTGAACTGAAATATACAACTTGGTGATCAAATGAAAGATAAATGACCAAGGACTTAACGTATGACAGCCAATCTCCCTGAATGTTGTGTTCAGTGTATCACGTCTACAAGGTTGTCGACTTAGTTACCTATGGCAGGTTTTTAGCCTAATAGTGTCTCCTAAAATATACGCGACGGTACGTGGGAGTCCAAATATGTAGTAGTGTTCTCTGATGCGTAATCGTTCAATGAGAGCATCCGAAAATATATTTTCATACATCAATATACTTCCATACACAGGACAGGATATCACCCCCTAGCTATAACTCACTAGATTATTAGTGACAGTTCCTACACTTAACGACACTAGAACATGTATCTAGCCTAGGCCTCTAAATGTGATTTGTTAGGTTCCAAATGCTCTTTAGGTTGATTGAATAAATTTTAAGGTTGATCCTGAATTATGTCCTGGTTTTAAAGTCCTACCGATGTCACCTAAACCCCTAAGATGCCTCTAAATGAGAGAAGCAATCATTCATTTCGATGAAAACTACGTTAATGAAGGAGAAGGAAACTCATGCAATCAATGCAGAAAACAAAAAAAATGCATAGAATAGCATTCACTTTTCTCTTCAAGTGCACGGTGATCTTAAAGCGAAACAAAAAATTTACAAATTTTTCCTTTCACTAAATGCACTTAGAAGCGACTTGAAATGAAACTTTGAAATGAAACAAAAATATTTTTGTATTTTTCTTATAAGCACAATGCAAAATGTAATGAATATCAATCCACATTGCTTTTAGTACTAATGAAATCTCTCAAAAATGCATGCAAGAGGCAAATATTTGAAAACCAAAGAGAGACCCAAGATGATTTCCCCAAAACAAGACACTCTTCATTTACACACTAATCAAACACTCAAAGAAAAAAAACTCCAATCGAAAAAAGCAAGCAATTGTGATCTATGCTTGATAGAAAAAAGAAACTAAAATGCACTCAAGGTTGACACTTGAAAATTCTACTCGCGAGAACCAACTGAAAGACAAACTCAATCAAATGAAAATTCTAAATGGTATGATAAGACTTGATTCATGAAAATTCTGAAAATCAACAAAGCAAGCATCTGCTCGGATGACCCAAAGACACCTAGAAATGCTGGGATGACAAGGATGCACTAGCTTTGCAGAAAAGAAAAAAAACAAAGATGCAAAAATAAAATCAAAATTGTTGTTGAACAGAGAAGAACAAGAGCTATTCAAACAACAAAGAACACTCAGAAGGATGAGACCCACTAGCTGACCAAATGAAGGAAACTCTAAAAAATGACACACAGAAATCGATGCGGATGTTAATCTGCAACCCGCGCTGGAAGAGTAAAAGCGCGACTGTGCAAACGCATTAAGCACTGATCGACACGATTCTCAGAGAAATACTAGCACTGATCGAGGAGAAGACTAAAAAATAAAAGGGTTTTCCTAACTGACACCAGGCTTATCACTTCAAAGAGAGATAAATGTTTGTAACAAATTACAGAAGCTACAGAGACAAGGAGATGGACACCCAACAAAAATCGATGACAAAACAAGAAATAAAAAATAAAAAAATAGGATACTTAAAGGCTAGCAGTCCCCAATGGAGTCACCAATTTATTTTGCAGAAAAATCCTCTCTCTGGATAGAGACGGTCCCTCTAGCCCTGTGATGGGTCTAGTAACAACAAGGAACAATTATAAACCTACTTTCCTAGATTGCAAATGTATGCAGATCGTCGATAGATCACCTACCTCGATCTGATGCTATTCCTCATTTGAATCCTTTGATCCTTCACGTTTTGTGGTCAGATCCTGGTCGTCACTAGCGCTTGGTTACCTACACAAGGGGTCAAACAAAAACAAACGTGAAATCATAACACATATCTTACATATACAATCTACCTAGTTAATCAAGGAGAAATAAGAATCCAATAGTACATTAAAGACGAGAATGGAAAGCACGAATCAATTGTATTATATTAAAATAGAGAGGGGGAGTTACAACTTGCGCCTTGATGTCACAGCTCTCCTTCGACGGGTCCATATCCAGGCACATATCCAAAGTGCTCATTCCAACTTGATGTGAAAGGGAAAAAGGTCTCAACTCTCTATCGATACCTATAGCAACAAATGTCTCTTTGTTGTTCTTCTATCTTTGTTATAACTAGCAGAGCTATGGGAGAATGTCCATTATATAGCAAGGGAAGAGGGAACATGGATCCACTTAAGGTGGGGAAATGGGTTATCCCTTTGGGTGGTTCCATTTTTGTGGGAACAAAGAACCCAAAGGGAGAAGCTAGGCTCTATCATCAGGAACAAACAACCATCTCTCCACCACGAAGCTTCACTTCCATTTAAAAAAAAATCCACAAGAGGATCGACACAGGTATGATCCTCAATCTAGCGCTAATCGACGCTACTCTAGACCAAAAAATAGCCATCGGCGCGAGTAAGACACGTAAAGGGCGCAACGCTCCAAATAACCATGTTTTCAAGGAGCTTCTTCAGCAATGGTCAACAAAAATTTTACTCATTATGTTGGAAGGGATATGATGGCATATTTTCATGATGGAAAATAGACACAGGGGTCACTGTTAGGGGTCTCCAAGATCAGGAACGAGGAGTACAAGGACAGTGAAAATTTTTTGTGTAATAGGAGCGCTAGGTCAAAATTCATGGAAGTTAATGAATATGAGGAACGTGTGCCAGGGACTAGTGTTAACAAGTGCTAGTTGGCATGCCAAGGAGGGAGTGACAAGGTATGCTAAGCATTGGTAAGGCATGCTACGGAATATCAAGGCATGTCAAGAAGTTATAAATTATGCTTGGGAGTTCCAGTGTGTGCTAATTATATGTGCCAAATAGTGCCAATATATGCGAATACATGCTAGTTTCTAAGGATGTGCAAAGTTCTAGAGTATGTCAATATGTGTCAAGAAGTATCAGAGCAACAAAAGCAAGAACCAATAAGAGGGTTAATAAGTCAGGACTTTATATTTTTCAAAAGTGGCATGCAAGGCACACTAATAATAGGTCCTAATACATGCCAAGAGGCATTGTGTGCCAAGTTCTAATGTATGTCAATGCATTCAACCAATGTGTTCCAGGGCATGCTAGGGACCACATGCATGCCAACACATGCTAGGAGAGTTCTATGTTTTTTTAGCGCATGCCACCATGTGCTTGGGATTTAGTGCCATGACAAGATGTTCTAGGTACAAAGATGTTCCAAGACATGCGAGGTGCTAAGAAATGTTAGTGTGTGCCGAAGCATTTATTTAAGGTGTTCCCAGATTTTTGAGGAGTGTTACATATTTCTCATTAATATAATTGACAAAGCTTGATTATGTATTAAATAATATATTTCCTACACACACTAGTGGAACTTTATCTAAAGATAATTTGTTAGATAATAAACTTAATATATATGAAGACTCATAGGAAAGCTCTATTCGACTAGTCATTACTTGAGGGAAATGATACACACTAATTACTTCTTAAAAAAATGACTGACTCTAACCACTATGGCCTTGGACATATTATAAAAAGATTCCACATTAATGGTCTTGAATCGTTATATTTTGACAAAAAATATATTAACAAGTACATAGCGTCATCAAAAACTCATTGGAATGATCAATGATGATGAACATTTTTTGACCGTCACAAAAAGTAACAAAAAGAGCATTGGTGAGGGTCATTAAAAGTTTGTCACTAGAACTGTCACCAAAGAGAGAATTAGTGATGGGCCTTTAATGACCCTCACCAAAAGTGTCATTGAAAATGGCTTTGGTGACGGACCTTAAAGGACCATCACTATATACACTTACAACAACGCTTTTTAAAGGACCGTCACCATATGTGATATTGGTGACGGACCTTAAAGGTCCATCACAAGCATGATCCTCACCAATGTGCTTTTTTATTGTAGTGCATGATCTCTCATTTTCACAGGTCTCCTTGACTAATCATGCTATCAATTTTTAAATTGAACTATATCATATCATATATGTAGTTATAGAATGATACACTAAAATATAGGTGGGGATGGGATCTTTTCTCATCCTATCAAATCTTGGATCCTCTAGATACACAACAAAGAGGGAATTTTTACACTAGATCTACTTCCCTATCCATATACAATTTATGAAACTGAGTGTAATAAAGTTAGATCTCTACTCACAACTTTATTTTCGTCAAGGATTCTATTGACACCTTATATTTTTTCCAAAGCACCACCAAATTCATGTATAAACATACAATTGGATTTATCTCAAGTGACTATAGTAATGATTATCATTCTCCCCACCTATGTTTGATTCCCACAAGGGACATGTTCAGATCATAGTGAGTATATTTATCTAATGGATTTCATCCTTATTAATGAATGACCTTATTTGCTTAATAATCTAAGGTTTACCCTATGTATAATTCTAGAAATAAGGGAAATTTTCCAAGGGTTTTCCCTAGGTTTTCTAACATGGAAAAAATATATATATCAGGGAAACCTTATGTGCCAGTAGTTTTGAAATTTAAAATAAAGTTGTCATACTAGTGTCAATGTGGAAGAAGGTCATAAATTTTTCAATGTATGCAAGGTAAAACCCTTTTTGATGTTATAGATTCAAACATACACCAACCTTTTGTGCCAATATAGATTCAACATACACTTTTACACATAGTACAATGCTAACATGACAATGTTTTCACTAATTGAAAACTAATTACTCGTTACTTGATTTATTAATATATTTTACATATATATTAATCATGAAACCAATTTTTATTACTTATAGTTGTCTTACATCATAAGATGGTGTTACATTAAGCATTTTGATTTCTAAAATTGCATGAAATGGAAACATTAATTATGTGAGTAATGGACTGCAAAAACCAAAATACATCTATAAAGTTTTTCTTTCCTCCCCACCTTATGGGAAATATATGTATATTAGATATGAGGAACATACATGTTTTTTTCCTCTAGGTACTAGTTAGACTCAACAACAAGGCTCAAATTCATTACAACAAACCTCGACACATGGCTTGTAAGAATTGAACCTAGGTGGGGAGGAAAATAATAATTTCTCCCAAGCACCTAAGATAAACCCAAATGGAAAAACGCATATGTTATTTTAATAAAATGAATAACTTAAGTTATTTTTCTATTATAAAAATAAAAAGCAATTGTAACCATGCCAAGTTTATATATATATATATATATCCAAGAAAAGCTTCACCAGCACCCTCATAGTATGAGATGGTTATCTTGGAACAAAACATCAAATAATAAGGTTAAAAGGAATGGTAAATGGAATCATATACCTCACATTAAAGGAAATATATTCGTTAACCTACATAATTCACCTATTTAGGTATACTTTTGTTTTAAAGATAATAAAAATATTTTTGAGTCCATTATGAATGGTTTCCATTGTGGAGAATGTTGATGCTTCCAGTGTAGTGTAACTTATCATTATGGAATTAAAATACCCTATATAATGCATCATCCTTTATATTTTAATAATAATGTTCCTTTATGGGAGATGAAAGAGTAAGAGGGGAATTATTTTTCCTCAACGAAAAAGTTGTGTCACAATTTTCATGGGGTCCTGGTCATGTGACAAAAAACCAAGCGGTGTTTCTTGTTCAATGGAAGGGTCCAAAAACTTCTTTAGAAATAAATGTTAATAATTTTCTAGTCTTCAATGATTAAATGATTATAATTTGTCAAGTGGTTAAGGCTAAGATGGAGTCAAGCTCTAATTGTCCAAAGGATTCTCTTACTTTCCTCTTAGTTCAAGTGTTTGTGGAAATTTTCCATGTTTAAATCCATTTGAATTTAGTGGTGGACACTTTGGAAAAAAAAGTCTCCATGTTGGGTCAAGGAATATTAGAGTGGGATCAAGTAAATTTCAAAATTTCCCATATAGCATAATCATGATGATAGTACTAAGGTGTATAGGTTTTCATTCAAATTTTGATACATATGGAAATTTGTTTTGAAGTGAGGATGGGACACATTCCTCCTAATCGAAATGGTCTCTATGTTGTGTTAAAATTCTAAGTGGTATAAATATCTAGATATTTATCAATTTCTGACATCGGTCTTTAATATTTTCATCAGGTGTCACACACACCTTATTATGTGTCTCGAATTATTTCCTCTCCTCCACAAAATGAAGCATACGAATTTATTTCTTATTTGTTGGGAGGAACTGTAATTCAATACAGATATGGAGATTATTTCTTTAAGTAGTGGGCTAGATTTAATTTCTCCATCCCGCACTATCAATATTTATTCTATTCATCGTCCTTCATAGGATTTTGTTGGATAATCTGGAGACCTGTAAATTATAACTTATTTTCGTAATCTTGATGACTACTTGTGATATTAGTTGGTATTTTGTTACTTCCTTAGTTTTTTCATCAATAAATTACCAAAAGCAGCGAATATCACAAAGATACAAAGTACAAAGAATATAGGCTCAAAGCCAGGTCAAAACCCCTCCAAGGGGAGAACCCTGAAAAATTATTCTCTTCTTATATGTAGAAATTTCTTAAAAAGAGAGTTCCAAGATATAAATACCAAAGACAACAAACCCTCCAAGACCTAAGTCAACCCCAAAAAATATATCTTCCAAGGAAGCTTCCAAAACTTCAATAATGCAACTCTATGATTGCAACTTTGACCCCTGGAAAAAAATTTTATCCCTACAATTTTGGCCTCCTACAACTGCAACTTCAAAAACCATGGGGAGAGAAGAAAAGAGAATATTTGGAAAAAATTGAATTCTCATCCTCTTCTTCATCCTCCATCTACTCTCTCTTCTTCACTACTGTAGATTTAACTTTACTTTAAGTGAATATCCAAATGAGGTTGAGATCCTTTGTATTTATAGCCTCTCTTAAGGGTCAAATAACCCTCCTTTAAGCCGACTTGATCTTGCTCTAGGCACGACTTGATATTGGGATGAAAAAAATGGTTTTTTCTTCATAAAATAAATTTATTTATTTATTACAAAAAGTATAAATAGGACTATGGCACATGACCAAAAGTATAAATAGGAATATGGTACATGAACAATAATATTATGTACCTTAGAAAGACCTAGTAAACCTAAAATAACAAAGAACATGATTTGATTGAAACTTGAGTATGTGTAATATTCCTAAAATTTGGCTTTTAGCTAAATGGAATATTATAGATTATTTTGTCTCTAGGTAAGTGAATAAGTGGGTAGGGAGGCCCATAAATCTCCTTAGAAACAATAAAAACACTTCAAGTGTGAAAGGAGACCTTCTAAGCAGTTAAATAAAGCACCTTTGAGTGTGAACAAGGGATGAAACATGTTGAATAGGTCAACTTTGACCAAATCAACAACACTGTTATGGAGGAGTGGACATTTAATGAGGAATAACACAGTTTTGGAGGTAGATTGATTGCATGGAGGTAATGACCTAATTGAGTGGGGCCAAGGGTAAGGAAGCTCATAACTTATATAAGGAAGAGGATGGAAACCATACGGGGTTAGGTTTTTCGATTATTATTTTTAATGTGGTCTGTTTAGACTTCTTGCATTCTTCTGCTGTTTAGTTGAGCTTGCAATGTTGTTTAGCACAGGGTGTTCCCAAGTGGGAATCCCATCTCTTTTATTGAGAGGCTCTTGGAGGAGCATTTCACTACATTTCCACACTCAGGCTTAAGGCCAAGCTACATCTTTCTTCATCAGCGCATTTTTTGCAGAATATTGTGCTGTATTGCAGGGTGCAACAGTGGAGGATCATTTTGGGTGTCTTCAGAGCTAGTTTTGCAGTGGATGAAGGTTTATTTCCATTGGAAGGCCTATAAAGAAGCACTTTGGGCTTTATTGACATATTTGGCATCATGCCAAGGTGCATTTATCCCCTACATCACAGTTTCAGCCCAAATCTGCATTATTTTAGGGAGGAGTTGCAGGGGTGGTTGTAGTGGTTGTTTTGGGAGGTGATTTCTTCAGTGAAGGAGTCATTCTTTCATCCAGAGGATCTATTGGAGAAGAGCTGTAGGTTTCTACATCAGATTTAGCCATATCTTCTCATTTCTATTGTTGGAGCATACCCTCAGCCCTAGGGTTGTAGCTTACATTGGCACATTGTGTGTATTTTCCGGAAACCCTCTTGGGTTGTCTTGAAAAGCCGATATAGTGCCCAGATCTGTATGTCTAGAATCTATTGGAGCCTATATTAGTATTTTTATATCATTATATCATCTCCAGCTATATTTTTACTTCATATTACTGCGTTGTATCAGCTCTACGACATTTTGTATAGCAGCAATATCTCACTCTTGAGAGTGTTTATGTATTGGAGGCTTGTGTTATCACATTCTATGATTTGTACCTCATTATTTTGTACTTATTTGATGCATAAATGATCAATAATATGGCTCTATATTGGTCTCATGGTTTCATTCCCGCAGGGTGCAAGCCCTCTGCTTCTCCATGTGCTTCAATACCTACAACTCACTCAGGAAAAGTCACATAGACTAGTTGTACAACATATATATCCTAAATGTGAGTAGTTAGACCATATAAGCTTATAAAATATTACATGAAATTAATAATTACGAGATCATTAACATGTATAAAAAGCATATAATATCATGACATTGGTTACGGGACAAATCTTATTTATTGATATATGTAAAATATGTGGAGAAATATCACCTAAAATCAACCACGACTCTAAGCGAAACCTTCCTTTGGATCCATCCAGCCCAAGCCTCAACAATATTCTTCCATAAAATGTGCACAAGGATGTCACATAAAGGAGGTGAAAATCTCAAAGAAGAAAACAAGGGTTTCCTGAACCTATGAAGTGCAGGAGGCATAGGGATAATCAGAATTGATCTGGGCTATAACATGCTATAGTATCAATACCTTTCACTCTCCTCCCTTAGGCCTTCGCCATGAGGTGTATTTATACTTCCTCAAAACAGTTTTTTCAGCTGGGAAACAATTTGACCAAGGGCTCTTGTAGGTGGGATTCCAGTGTAACCCATAAACCCCTCCCAAATTATAGGGAATTTTATTTTTTTTAATATTTTAAATTATATATGCGGGTCAGATATGAATGGACCTACGATTGCACACGTTTTAGACAGGGCAGAGTCGCGTATGGAATTCAAAATAATTTTTTTTAAGAAAATGACCAAGCCTAAATGGAAAGGGTTGGCTAAGGTCAATACATAAATCATCAAGTATATAAAGGTGATGAATGATGTTATAACAGATTCCCCCTAATATATGAGGTCAGAAGGGGTACATGATGGCTGAAATGTATTATATGCATAAGAAAGAATCTTGTGAGGACTTGAGAGGACTTCACCAAATTTCAGCCTGCCAAAAAATAATGAACGAAATCAGAAAGAAAGCTCATGTTTGAGGTGGGCACACCCATGCTCAGTGGAAGTAAAGCATGTCCACATAATAGGTATGGAGAAGATCAAATATGTATTCAAGTATAGCATAAAATTTAAAGTACATAGTGAATAATATTATCACTTCCCGAAATTACATATCAAATTCATGTCAAAGTATCACATATAGAAGACTGATCAATGATGTTGCAAAGGTATCTGATCATTGAAGTCACAACTAAATCTCCAAGTGCCAAATCATAAGTGGTGGAAAAGTGGTATTGCATGCAACTTGGGTGCCAACATATAGAATGATGTTGTGATGAATTGCAAAATATAAGGGTGGATAGTGCCCCTCGTAGAAAATTGAAGGTGCTGACAAAGTGAACCAAAGCATGTTGATACAAACTCGAGGTCTTCACTGACCACTATGGTGCAATTCTACACAATGGGAATAAATGAACTGAGGTCGACCATGTGAGAAATCGTTTGATTACCGATCATTGATGTATATTGTTAACAAAAGTGAGACAACTCATCGATGATGATGAGAGTCAAGGTATCGCAATACAACCTAACAAGTTCGAATGAATGAGTTGAAGTTGAACACTTGATAGAATCTCTTGATCATGAGACATTAATGTATTCTCACTGTCAATAGTGAAGGAATCTACCAATGATGACTAAAAACCCTAAGGTACTGACAAAAGGAATCTAGACCTTATTCCTGGAGTAATGTGTCAAAATTGATGGGAAAAGATCTGTTGGAAGGAAGGCATTAAGGCATCCCACATCAATCCAGCGCGAGTGTAACACGTAGTCCAAAATTTGGAAGGAATCAGATGAAGAAAAGTGAAGTAACCAACCCAAAGCACGTTTCTAGCATGCACAAAATGTAGCTAGCGCACAACAGAAACCCTCTGAACCAATGAATAATTAAAGTTGACAAAGAGGTGAGGAATCCACTGATAGGGTCAAATGGAAACCAAGTTACTGCAAGAATCTAAGGTGTGATAATGAAACAAAAGTCGAACACAAGGGAAACCACTCAATCAAAGACCCATGTTGTTGATCAGATGTTAAGCACAAGGTCACCTATCAATGATGTAAATAGGGTTAGGGTGCAGCTCTAGGTTTACTCTTAGAGAAATTTGTCGAAGTCGATAAGAGAAAAACCCACTGGTAAGAATTCAATGGAGACCTTCTCAAACCAACACGAGAAAAGGACCAAATAGCTAATGTGATAGAACAATACTTTGATAGACTAAGGATGGCCGACTGAAAATGAGTCAAGAGACACCACATAAAGGCCAACTCAGGTTTACTTCCCTTGAACAAAAGCACGACTCATTGTGACTATGGAAACATATGATAACTTTGTACAAGTTTTCCATTCAGGAGGCACGAACAAACCCTCCATATTATTGGAAGAGATAACCAACCAAGGGATTACTAAATCAATAAAAAGGTTATGGCTCACCTAAGTCAAGCTAAAGCCCATCCCAAATGGATAAAAGACATAGATTTTTTGTGCTTTGTTCAAGGGCAACGGAAATGACTCTTAGCTGCCATAAAATATGGAAGTAATGTCTCGATACCACTCTTTTTGGGATATTTTATTTTTTTGTCTTTTCATATTGAAAGCTTGGAAAAGAATAAAATAATTCTTATAATAAAGTGGATAGAACGAGTGTCGGTGAACATATGCACTAGTTCCTAGGATAAGAACAATCATATGCTCAATGAAATGTGGTGAAATTGGTAAATGACACTCGGAGGAATGTTCTGTCCACAAGAAAAGGTGTCAAGTTGCAGATGCTAAGTGATTGCAAGGCTAACATTGCAGAAGGACATGGTAAAAAATTTGGCTTATACACGAGTCCAAGTGAAGTTGGCTTAAGGCCAAGATATAAAAATGGTCAATATGTAATGCAACAAAACAACTCTACAGCAAAATGGGAACCTCTAGGGTATAAAGCCAAAAATATAGTGAAGATGAAGACAAATGAAGCTTCATCGTATAATTCATGGCGGGACTAAAGAGGATTCTCGAGCATACACAATTTGCAGCATGGGAGAAATATGCTAGCGAGGATCTAACTAGGAAGCCCATCTAAAGGATGGCTCTACCATCATATCATGATTTTATAAGTCGGCGAGTGAAATTTTTTTAATAATCATAACATGATGGGGTCAACCCTATGGCAAGATTTCAGTATGGAGGCTAGTAAGCATAAGTTCAATGGAAAGAGAATTCCCTAACCTATATGTCAGTTCTGAACACAATACCTTCCATGCCAGGTTAGCGATCATGGAGTCAAAGCGGTCAAATTATCTCGAAATCGTCAAATGGTCCTAAAAACAAGTTATCCCCACACTTTCAAGTCAAAAGGTCATAAATTCTTGGACAAATTCAAAAATTAAACACAAAACTTTAGACAAGTGGATTTTGAAAAAAAATTGAATTTTGGGTATAAATAGGCCTTTTAAACTCACATTTGGTGATTTGCGCATTGGTGAATTTGAGAAAAATATCTGGAGTAAAAAATCCCCAACTTCAATTAGGATGAATTCTCAATAGAATCAGCTCAAAGTTTCCAGGTAATCCTCTCAATCAACTTAGTAATCAATTTTTCTATCAATTCAAGTAATTTTAGGTTAATTTCTCCATACGAATTATTTTTTTAGATTAGCCCTCTGCGTATACGCGATTTGAAAATTTCGAAGCATATACGTTGTTTGAAAATTTTCAAGTTGCATATAGATGCGTCTGTGTAAAAAAAAACTCGTGTATGCAGAGAGTAAAATTTCAAAATAAAAATCTAATGGATATTTTGTTGAACTGAATCAGGATGACCATCAGTTGGAGAGAGAGGGAGCATAGTGCAATTGATAATGAGGTAATGTCCTTATATATACTCTGAGGATGTGGACTGCTCAATTTTTTCAAAATGACCAATATGAAAACAAATGCCAAATTGTTGGAGATGCTTGTCAATTACTATGACCCAAAGGAGGATTTCTTCATGATTGATCAAATGCCTTTGAGGATTGAAATTGATGACATATATTTTATTACTGGTATTTCTCAAAGAGGAGAGCCAATGAATTTTTAGGGCAAGCCAACAGGATGGTTGAATGTTGAGGATTACATTCACATATACTATGTGGAGGGTACTCAGAAGGTTGGGACCCAGATCCCAATTAGAGATGCGCAAGGATTACACATGAAAAACCTTCTTTTCACCATATTCAAAGTAGTCGAGTCAACTTCATTGTAGAAATTTTAATACAATTATTTATTTCCTGGATTCTCCTAATCTAACAATTATATGCCACTATTAAATATATAATCCTTCTACTTAAATATTTTTGAAAATTTAATCGCCAATTGCAAACACATGAAGAAAGATCAATCACACATAACACAGATGTTTTTATCAAGAAAGCATAAAGATAAAAACCCCACTATCATATATTATGTATATATCATGGATCATGAAAAAATCTCATACAAAAGTCTAATCCAAGAGCTCTCGGTACAATATACAATCGTCTCACACTGTCATACAAACATTGGCATATTCATGCACCAATTTACTGCCTCCTGACAGCCTGCCTCCATTGCGCAATCCCTAATGTTCAAGAACCTTTGAATGGTTGAATCTAGCCTAAATTGAATGCGCAATACTCATAGGAATCTCCAATGTGTGTTTGGTTGCAAGTGTGCACTCACTAATGTCACAACTAATAGTCAAACTGTCCCTTTCACCTATCTCTCAACTGGGTCTCCACTAGATCTAACATGCATGTAGTTAACAGTAGTAAATATTCAATTTCATGTGATATCACTCCATGTGAATTAATTTAATATTTAATTCACTGATATCTCACTATTGTATCTTTAGTTACAACTAGCACAACTCAGTTTAACTCACTTAATTGAGTTAAACTACTTTACAACTCACATAACTACACATCCAACTCTTTTACAACTTCAAATCACTTAGTTACAACTAATTCTACTTGCATGGTCCACCAACCAACCACTTCAACTTGAAATCCACTTAGCTAACCGATTTTCCACTTCAGTTAACTAGTTCCAAGTGCTCATTGAAAATAGATAATTATTTATTGTCTAATTTTTGTTAAGGGCTTAACAAAAATCGACATACATTCTAATTTTAGACATGCATTCCATGAAACAACTTCGCACATGCATTCCAAACTTAGGCACCCATCCATACATATAATTTTCTCAACCATCTATAAATAGATTACTGCTAAAAATAGACTTTGATCCAAATTCTAAAGATAGACATATCACCTAAAAATAGCCTATGTGGGCCACACCTAGTGTAGGTGCCAATTTCACTGTTTCTTGTTGCAACCTTCAACATTCATTGCACCATGCCTCACGTGGGAGCATGAGTTTGGTAGTTGAATGCCTGACTACTTTATATGATTGGTGCACTACATTGTTGACCAATTTGAAGAAATAATTAAACTCCATCGAGAAGAATAAAATCAAACATTTCGGGTATGGGACCATTTTGTGTACATTCTTCTTTGAGAGGATACATGGTCTTCCACCCAAAGTGATATCTACCATCAGTAGCCCATGGGATCCACGTATAGCATGATGGGCTTACTTGATGAAGAGATTAGGGGGTGGCAAGGTCCCTAGGACTACCTGGGATGATGAGTTCTTCCTGTGGTGGGGAGAACAAATGATCGTCGTAGAGGATTACCCCTATGATGTCATGGAATTTAGGGGAGATCCAGATCTACCCTTACCACCTAGAGCTGCATGGGGAGAGATTGGTAAGATCACATTTAAATGATTTTTTGATTATTTGATTTTTTGTATTTTTGATAAAAATGTGAAAATGAAAAAAATTGTTTGATAGGACAATGTACTTACAAAATTATTGATCATGTTACAAATGTTGGACCAGTTAGACCTAAGGGTCTAATGAGGCACAAACATCGGGGAAGAGAGGCAGAGAATGTCACAGATTACCCTAGGAGAGTCCTCCATGCCATATAGAGGAACATGGTGGGTTTGACCTGCCAGGTCCCTATGGCTGTAGTAGAGGACCTCTCTGAGGATATTCAGAGACATGTGGTTGGTGTACCACGTGATTGGGTGCAACTATTATGCCTTGTGGCTACTGCCATAGAGTTCTTGCGCGATGATTATCCAGGGCAGGGCCCACAAGCATAAACTTTTAGGATGATTGGATGACTTTGATATTTTTTTATGATGGACATGATCAGGCATAAGCCCTAATTTTGTAGGACATAATTTTCCAAATTTTGTATATTTTTGAACATATGACTTTGATCTATATATACATCAATTTTATGATGTGACTATCTCATATATACAATGATTATTGATGATTTTTTATATTTAATGTAATGAATGATTGATATGCCAATCGATTGCCTCATTAGCTAATGAATCATAAATTCATTTTCTGATCGTGGAATGTGAATTTATGTAACATAATTAAATGATCTTTGAAACAAACGCACTCTTAGAAATAAATGATATAAAAATGGATCTCTAACACGATAGATGTTATTCAACTGTGAAACCACCAGTTGCGAGTCCAAGTACACTACTAAGGAACCAATACCAAGAGACATTTCCTCTAAAATTAGATTGATCACAACAGTATATTCTGAAACGTTGTTCAAAGCAGGACCAAGGCATACACCCCTTGAGACTAAAAATTGACCATATGGATAGTATATTACATGCTAGAGCAGGGTCCCCTAACAGCATTTTTGATGCAATTTTTAATATTTTATAGTAATTTATTATTGTGCAGGGGCTTTGGGGCTGGTCAAAGCCCCTAATGAATTGTAATGGGTCAAAGGGTAGACCAAGGGTCTGCATAACATGCTTTACAGACCATAGAGTAGTGTAGGCTAATATAGTATAAATAGATGAGTAGATCGAGTCTTGAAGCAAGTTCTGATTAAGTTTGATACGAATGTTGGATCTATGATACTTGTTGTGTAGATTTTTCTAGGTAAGGGCTCCTGCTGGCTGTGTGCGCAGAGACCCTAAGCCCTGCTGTGTGCGGACCCCGCTGGCTGTGTGCACGGGTGTATGAAGGAGTTTGTAAGTGGAATCTAAAGCATTAATGAATGAGAAGACATTTTGATGATAGTGGTACATCTCTATGTTCTGTTATGAGTTGCGCTGTATGTTTATTTCCGAGTTATGTCTGTTTACTGAATATTGTTAGTTAATTGATGCGCACGTGGATGTGAAACTTAGAAGAGTAATGAATACATAGATCTAGTTATGTTTGGTCATATTTCTTCTCTTAACTTGTTATTTTATGATTTACGGACTTTGCACAAGTTATTTAGTCAAGTATATCTTTAAGGTTTTCTGGTTAGGGCTTCCTCGGTGCAGGCCTATTCTAGATCCAAAGGTACCCCCTTCATTAAAATCTCTCTATTTCTCAGGGTGTGGAAACCTAGTTCCAACACCCTCCCATACTACCTCGGGTGAGACCTTAACTTGCACAAACAAGTCATTGCCAAAAGGGCCAGTAGTACAGGTGTTTGCTGGTAAACTCAAGTTTGAACCTGGGTCAAGACCCCTCCAACCAACAAATGGTTCTGTTGTCGGGACCGGGAGAATTTTGAGAGAGAGATTAGGTAATTCCACGAGGTCATTGGTAGCCACTAAAGCCTGAACTTGAAGATTGGTTTGAAAATAATATCCATGAATTTTCCCTAAAATAAAACAAGAGTAAGATGCTATTTGCCGAGGAGTGGAAGAATAAGTATATTTTTACAGAAGTACACCAGATCTTCTTCGTAACCTTCACACATGAACTGTAGGAGTAGTTGGAAAGGTTAGCAGAATTCCAAACTTGCTGGAAGGACGATCAGGTCATGCAGTGGACCCCTGAATTAATATGACGGGTGGAAAATGCAGAACTCTATTACTCAGCCTATAGAAAACTGGGTTGATAGTGTTTTGGGTGGATTTGTAACTGAGTTTGAATTCGATCATTCTGTTTCCTATTCCAAAGCTCAACGAAGGTTTTTCAAAGGGTTTAGGGGTAAATTATTGTAAACATTTCCGTTGCTGATTAAGATTATATTGTGTTAAAAGGGTTTCCTATGCAGCCACACCGAGTGAATGAACTCTGATCAGAGCGGAAGAAAAACGCGAAGCAGTAAATACTACCGGGTTAATCAAGAAGGGGATAGATCAATATACATCCCTCTAAGGGACCCACCTGATATAAACAAAGGTGAGACTATGATGTAGAAACCAGTCCCCTGGCTACACCACCATCGAACTCACGCAAGGGTAAGAACCCTCCCACCCACCTCCACTGCCACCAGTAGACGATATGGCTGCGAACATGAAGTTACCCACCTTTAAGGGTGTAGGGGACAAGGATATGGATCGATTTTGGTTCGTAGCAGATTCAGTATCGACCACACAGAATGTTAATAATGATGTCATAAAACGAGCACAACTATTAATAACTTTTGAAGGGCAGGCTCTGGATTGGTTCATGGGATACATTACTCAGCATGCGAACCCTGAAATCCAAGAGATCAAGGATGCCCTGAAGCAGTAGTTATGAAAACCCAAGTCCTATTCTTAATGCGTATTAGAGTTAAAGGATATTAAGAAAGGACCTATGGAGTATGTTTGGGAAGTTGACCAATGGTTGAAGAAAGTCATTAGCTACAGAGGATTAGTTTATGAGGACAAACGTCATAAAGAATGTTTCATCACCATGTTATTACCACATCTACACGGACCTATGGGTCAGTAGAAGATTGATTCACAGGAAGAAGCCCTGGAGATTTCCATGAAGCTAGAAGTTGCAGCACGGGACGATGCTCAATTTGGGACACAACATATCCAGAGCCAGCTAGAGGCGATGCACTTATAAATTTAGAATTTGCAAAGGGATCGGGGTAAAGAAGCTAACACATATGTTTGGTGCATACTCTGCAAGGTATCATGCCATACTAAGGATTAGTGTCCTCTTTTAATAGATTATATTCAGGCTGGGGGACCAAGTCCATTATGCCCAAGAGACATTGCTCGACCCAGTACCCCCACATTATGGTGTGCTGATTATTGGGTAGCAGGAAGGCATGATATAGACCACTACCCACACTTAGGTGCCTATGTCCCAGAGTTGAAGCAACACTGGTGCAGATTCTACTCATCAGTGGGTCACGGTGAGCGCAACTACCGAACGTATGACCTAATGATAGATAGAGGGAACCTATACAGGGTGCAAGCTGACCCTTTGTCGCCAACATCTCCCTCCAGGCGAGGAGGATCCCCTACAAGAGGGCGGGGGGAAGGGAGAGGCGAAGGCATAGGCTGAGGACGAGAACAACTAATTTTCTACAATTGTGGAGATGATGGACATTATGCAAGAGACTACCAGAACCCTGTGCACCAATCCTGTAGGTATTGTAGACAGTTCGATCATGTAATGAAGACTATCTTGTACTGATAGCTAAAATGCAGGAAAATCAGTAGGTGCCAACGCAAAATGTATGACAGGTTAAGGCTGAACCACACATTAATGGGCCCAGTGTTAATGTAATTACGTGTTGTGGCATTGCCACTGGAGGAGTTGAGGAAAAAGCTCCGGCCGAACCGCTAATCAGGAATGCCTCTAACAAAAAGGAAAGCTTGGACCTGTAGAAATTGAAAGAGACCTTCATCGAAGCTAGGAAGGATTTTTCTATGGACGAAGCATCCACTTCAAGGACCTTTTTGGATCTGCAAGCAGATGAAGCAGTTAATCCATTCCTTCAAGCTTGTATTGAGTTACTACGCAATCAGAAGGTGGTGGATAATCTCCAAGTATTAATAGTCATTTGCGTAGAAAAGGAAGCCCCCTGAACGGAGGTTAAGGCTGTGAAAAATATGTATACACTAAAAGAAAAAAGGACATCGGTGAGGGGCGAAAAATGTCACCATAAGCTCATTGGTGATGGTCAAAAGAGTATTCGTCACCAAAAAATGAACGTCACCAAAGGTGGTGTCATCAAAGGTATGTGTTGTGGTGACATTCAAGGTCTGTCATGAATATTAATTATAATGACGGATATTGACTGTCACCATTTCATATGAACAACAATGATTTTTTGTGATGGACCTTTCATGGCCGTCAATATTGGTGCATATATGGTGACGTTCATTGACCATCACCATTTCATATTTGGTGAGGGTAAAATAAATCCATGATAAGCTCATTGGTGATATGCAGGTTCGTCATGAATAATGACTATAATGAAAAACAGTGACCCTCACCATTTCATATCAACAACAACGATTTATGGTGAAGAACCTTTCATGGTCTTCACTATTGATGCGTATATATGGTGGCATTCATTGAGCATCACGATATCATATTTTGGTGAGGGTGAAAAAATGTCACCATAAGCTCATTAGTGATGGTTAAAGGAACACCCGTCACCAAAAAATGATCACCACCATTCCCTATGAATATCAGGGCATGATGGAATCGAAACACCAACCTCCTGCTTGTAAAGCAGGTGCTCTTCCATTGAGCTAGCACTCTTTAAAGAATTCGACATTAAACTAGAAATTGCCCCTAAAGGTGCAAAGATACACCAAAGGAATAGAAGATCTAGGAAGACCAAAAGTTGCTAGAAATAACATGTTCAATATACATAATAAAAAGACACTAAGAATAAATATGATATTCGATATATATAATAAAAATAAAATAACTCGATTAATTTCCTTTATGATACCAAAACTATTCTTGATTAAATACTTAATATTTACCAAAACTACCAATGATTAAATACGTTTATAATTTTAGAAAATAACATGATTTTCCTGTTACAATTTTGTTGTCCTGTCATGTCATGATTTAATACGGAGAATGGTTAAATACATACTGATTGGGATTTAATCCAAGGAGTGTTTATTGTGATTATATCATTGCAACTATGAAGATATAGTTCTAAATTTAATCCAATGAGTGTTTATTGTGATTATTAGATTGCAACTATGAATATATTGTTCTAAATTTTAAAAATTATAGTAATAAAATCCATATTCAACATGAATTTTGTCTTGAAGATGGATCCCCATTGGGATTCAAAATGTCAACCATTGTTTCTTAACATTGTGGATAATCTGGAAATTTCTGCAAATGACTTAACATTTTATATCATATAAGACAAATTTTGAGTCAGGGAACAAGTACAAGGTTCAGAGTTAAAATATTTGTGTCAAGGGCAAGGAGATATCATATACAACTTTCTAAGTTGATGTTATCACTAGAGAACATAGTCTTGAGTCTTAAACCAGTACTTAATGAGGTACTTCTGGAAATAAATGGGTACAAAATGTGAATTCATCCCTCATGAGTCATGGAAACCCGCAAACAACTCATGAGGCTTTACAACCACTATAGCTGCACCCATCACACTACCTTTTTAGGTTGAATTGTCCACACTTGAGGCTTTGCAAGTTGCAACCACTACATTTGCACCCATCACACCACCTTTTTAGGTTGAATCGTCCACATGTTCTAATCCACGGAAGATGTAGTTGAATAGTTTGTTGTGCTGAATTGCACAAATTTTTCCCACAACTGACCATAAGTCCTTGCATGTGATGAGTGCACCAACATGTATCATGGGAGCCAAAAACAATGCAAACACAATTATCCATGAAGTCCAAAATGGGGAGGATGCAACTGGGAAGAACAAATCTGGAACAAATGCTCCCTTGCAATGAAATTCTAGATGTGGCTCCTCATGAATAAAGAGCCATTCTTATCAAAATATTCTAAGAGAAACATGTTTTAAGCCTAAATGGATACAATTCATTAACCTCCCTGCAATCCTACCATGTCATATCACCTTGAGCACCCACCAACACAGTAACTCCCTTGGTAGAAAAGGCCAAATAACTAAATAATTTTGCTCAAAAATTTAAAAACAAAATCCAAATATGGGAAGAATACACCAATTCCCAACAGGCTTGGGATTAGCACTTAGTAGCGAGGATTTCCACACCTTTGGTCGAGATTCCATTCTCACAGGCTTCACCCATGGGGGATAGGAAGGGATTGAACTTATGGCATTGGGATGTGATGAACCATGTGCATATATTGCAAACCCAAGCCTACCCTCATTCTCCTTAAGGAAAACACTTTTGACCAAGTTCCATTCACATAGATTTTACCCAGCATGTGGAGGTAGTCATTTAACTTACTCCATCAGGAAGTGATTACACTTGTGTACATGTTATGGACACAAGGCCACCCCATGTTCTCCTTTCAGCCTCCCAAAATATGTTTGTCAAGCGGGTTGTGATCAAGTGGTAAATCAAATGTGATATCATTAGAGAGACTCAAGTGTAATCTCCCCTCAAGAACCGTATGTCGTGATTTAATGATGTTAATTTGTATTATTTTTTGATATCTCATTGATAACTAAGCCTAGGCAGTTGGTCCTAGGAAATGTACTGCATAATTTTGATGAAATAGATACACCTTGGTCATGGAATTTAGGCGAAAGGTAGGCCCACTTTGTTAACAAAGGCTTATTCACTAATCAGAATATAGGGGATGAATATGTGAAGGAATAAATGAATAGGAGCAGGGATATTAACATATGAAGCAGGTTCAAATTTGGCACATATTGAAAAGTATATTTGTTAGGCCTAAAATCATGCAATCCATGCATAGAATGGTGTACCAAATAAAGCATTAGAATAGGATGCACATCATACCATTTTTAAACCTAGGCAAGTGTAGAAGCCTTCATGTTCTACTCTAATCAAGAGAGTCCACATCTTAAAGAGCTCCCCATTGATTTTTTAGATAATGTTATGCTAATGGGAGTGGATGTGAAGAAACTGACTTGAAAATCATTCCAATGAGAAGACATACACATGGCACAACAAACCCTAGCATTTGGTGAAATGAGCACATTCCATGGGAACATTTTTTCTAGGAGGATGACAAAAGGTATCACACAGAAGCTCTCTTCATTGTAAAGGCATGGATGGATTAATGGGAAATTCCCTTGTGAGCCTAGTTGAAGATCTACTGGAGAAAGAAATTTCAAGGATTTATTTTGTAATATGAGGTTCATCATTGCATCCATATTGTTGTTTTTTTATTGCTGGAAATTCATTAAAATTTTCTCACAAAATTAGGCTTCATATTAGGGAAAATTCGGTCATTTGAAGAAGGGATTTGGTTGAGGTGTTCCTATCAATTTCCCTTGTTGATTACTATTAAGTTAGACAAATTACTGAGTCATTTCAGTTCATGGTAGGACATATTTTAATTTCATAGTACAATCACCCTTTTTCTTGCCACGAATGTGTATTAAGGAGCACCTTTGTAAGGGACCTCTATGTAATTTCTGCAATATGGAAAAAAAACATTCATAGGTTTATTTTTTTGCATATTGTAATAGCACTATCGTGCCAACCACATTCACAATTTCAAACCCTCTGAAGGTTGCCACTTGACTCCATTTTCCCTAATTGGATAGGCACTAATCCACAATAATCATAATCGTCCATCACAATCTATTTCTAAGGGTATGTATTTTAATTAAGGAAACCCCCCTTGTTCCAGGCAATAGATAGCTGAAAGAAAGAGAGGACAATATTGTGGTGATAACAAACAAACCCTCTTAGTTCACCTAATGATTGTACATGTGTTTTAAGGCTTTACCACTTAAAGTACAGGTTTGTGAGGTAACAAGAATCATCACTGTATCTTAGTGTTTTTATAAATGTCAATGTTGGGCATTGACCTAGATAGAAACAAGAAACAAGTTGTATTTATGTTAGATGGAAAAACAACTCAGGATAGTAGTTGTGGATTCACCCCTTCAATATTTTAAAATATTAGAGTCTTTTCTTTACAGTTTTATCATTACCATAGGTACATTTTAGCAATCTATTATACCAATTCTTTAATGGGGTAAATTCAAAGAAAACAGATGACCACATTGCATGGATGTGATATTTCAAATCATATGACATCATTTTGAAAAGAAAAGGAAAAATAAGGACGGGTATGAGAAATGTCTTCTTTGTAATAGAATGGGTGAGACGGAATGATGACCCGCAAAAGTAAAAAACTTAAAAGAGTTGCAGGATGCTCTGCTTACACTCGCGGAGATACACATTTTCCTTCAGAGGGATCTCTACAATGTGGTCCTTCAAGGGGAAATGACAGTTTGTAAGTAAAGGGGCTGCATTACAAGGGGTGCCAAGGTGCATTATCGACTATAGTGGATTTTTTAAGATGATGAGGGATCCAAATTCTAAAGCCTACTTTGACTAATTGAAAATAAAAGTGGTAGTTACAAGATTCTTGGTTTGCATCAACGGGATGGATCTCTTGTAGAGGATCAAACAAAGCTCAAATGCATGATCCAATTTTATTTTCAAAATATTTTCTCTTAATTATTTTACGGATCATGTGGTGGCTATCAGGAATGAGCATTGTAGAGTCATTCCATGAAATATTTCTATCTATTAGTGTAGTGATTGATTCAAATTGGATAGTGACTTCTTCAAAGAGATGGGTTTTTTTAGCTCTTATTTCTATGAAGAATAGCAATTCATCGACAATGGATGGCCTTTTTTGTGATTTTTTCATCAGGAATGGATGGCCTTCATTCTGATTTCTACAAGGCCATGTTGAACAAAATACAAGATTATTTATATTGTTTGACAGCTGAAAATTTCTCTTCTAAAAGGCTATCTAAATCTCTCAATCAAGGCCTTAGTAAACACATTACCAAGAATGTAGCTAGGGGCACCATGGAGGTTGGAGCCTCGATACTTTCCTCGGTGTCTCATACAAGATCATGGATAAAGCAATGGCTCTCAATTGCATGGAAGGTAGTTCAACAAGATGAGACAGGTTTTCTATAGGGTCCAATTATTCTAGACAAGTAATATAGACTTGAGAGGCCTTGGAATGGGCTTGAGACAGTGGCTAGTAGCCTTGTTTTCTACAGATTGGAGCTTCATCACATACATGTTGGTTTTTATTGTACTTTGGACCACGATGTGTGGCCATGGTGAACACACTACTCTCTAATGCATCAACATTTCTCCTTGTTAGTAACTCATTATCCCCTAAAATTGTGTTAAATCAATCTATTTGTCAATGGTGCCTCTTTGCCCCAGATTTGTATATTTGAAAATGGATGCCTTGCCTCACATATTTGAATTTGTTGGGATTCAGGGGAAAGTGAAGGACATATTACATCTTTATGGGTCAAACATGGTCAACAATCATTTGCTAATGGATCGTTTATTTCTATGATAAAAATTTAAAAAAAAAAATTTAATCTGAGTGCCATATGTAAAATAGGGCATCAATGCTCTATTTCATTATAGCGCACTGCTCATGTACTGTTTGGAAACAAAAAAAAATATTTTGTGTAAATAGGTGCACCATGTAGCATATAACGCACCGGGTCTCCTAGTTGAAATATAGCACCGTATGGTGGTCCTTTGTTTGTGTGGGGCATTTATAAGAATAGGTCGCATTGCCCCTTCCACGACACCATATGCTACAAAAAAATAACACTAGATTATTTTTATTAATTTTTCTGTGTTAATCGGTGCGGTGGTTAACATGTAACGCACCAGTGCTCCTTGTTGACATGGAGTACCATACGATGTGTTTTATACTATTTGGGCGGTGCATTTATAAGAACACTGTGCACCGATGTCGGTGCATACATCATTTAAAAGTGCACCAGTTTCTTGATATATATATATATATTTTTTTACCTGAAAAAGTTGATAATTTATTTATAAAATATATTAATGAATATGGTACATGTTTCATATTGATAAAGAAATGGCTGAAAAGAGATCAAGTAACAAAAATACTGATAACAAATCAAGAAAAGAAAAAAAGGCAAGTTCTTTGTAAATTCTTTACAAAAAATATTATTTTTGAACTATATGTAAGTTTAACTAATATGTATTATTTACGGTGTATCATGCAGAGCCACAAAATGATGAAGCTCAATAAGATTATTTCTGATCTAGGACCTGAAGAGTGTAAAATCTTGATAGAAAAATTGCAAAAGGATGAATCAGGTGAATGAAAAACTACTATCGATCCAATATGAGTTTATTTTTTAATTTTCATTAATAATATACTTAAAATTATTATATAACATGTTTCAAATAATATATTAATTCACATCTGTTTAATGTTCTACAGGGACCAACAACTCAGAAAAGGAATGTTGTTTTAAGAAAAGAAAAAAAATAGAACATGCAAATGAAATTGAATTTCTCCTTAGCTCATCTGGAGTGGCGATGGAGGTTAACGAAAGGGGGAAAAAATTTTACAAAATTTTGAGGGATCTAGTGGAACGAATGTATAGACATTCTTTCCACTTACAATACAGAAATCAATCCAATGATTCCAAGAACCAAAATTTATCTAAACTACAGGAAGAGTTTCCAGAGAATTGGTCAATGATAAATGTCAAAATTTTGATAGCAAAAATGTACAACAACAAAAAATAAGGAATGAAAAAGTAATATTCCTTTAAATGTTTTTCTAGAATTATTTATAAATATCACTTTTTTAAAATTTAATTTTCATATATCAATATAAAAATTAAATAATTTATTGTCATGTTAAATTTTTAGGAAGATTATGAAAATCTCAAAATATGAACGAGCTAATATCAGAAATATGCCAATAGGAATTTACAAAAAGGTGTACAAGAAGATGGTCATAGAAATGGACAAAACTGCATCGCAGGAGGAGCCATGTCAACAACAACGTGCTTCAAATGTAATATGTAATCACTAAATTTTTCTATCATTAGGTACAATAAATAAACAATGTAGCTTTAAATATTAATTTTCAAGTATTTTCTTGGAGAAAAGAAAAGAAAATGGAACCCATTCAGCACATAAAACAGGACGACAAGGAATAAAAGGGTTGATATCTAAGTTTGTGAGTAATTTTTACTTCTTTATAACAACTTAACTAGATTTTATTTTTGTATATTTTAATTTTTTTACAAAAATCATCATTGAATGTCTTTAAAAAGGTGCTAACATACAAAGAACCATCAAACAAATTGATTGACATTGGGTTAAATATGGGTTGTGAGTATATGTTGGCATATCAAAAATTAATTGTGGAATTTGTAAGCATCTATCGATCTTGTTTTACTTAGCTCCATCTATAATTAATAGAACAAAAAAATATTTTATATTAAATATATGATTTGTTATGGGGTATAAAACTTGCAGGAAACAAAGCATGGAACTGCGCCAACAAATGAAATCTTGAAAGATGGCATAGTACATGGTTTTGAAAGAATGTGTATAGTTCATGAGTCAAATGTTTCTATGGTACATCATTTCTTTTCGATTTACATTGATGTATATTATTTAATATTAAAATTTCATTATTCTCACTAATGTATATACACTCATTACAATTTATTTTTATGTTTGTAGATGGAAGGTGAAGAAGAAGAAAACAATCAACATTGTGAACAAAACATTCCTGAAAATAACCCAAGTCATTGTTACACAACATTTTGTCACCGTCCTTGCAATCTGCATCCCGCACATTGGAGGACCATTTATGTGACTTATACGTAGGGTCATGCCTTGCAAAAAGTGTCATTGCATCCCTTTCCATGAGAAGAAAATTTCCTCTGTTGACTTTTCTTGGAACAAACCTTCAAAAACACATGATTTTGGGTTGGCGCTGGTAGGAAGTTATGGCCTCGTGCCGATAAGGGAAATTAGCATTGGGCCTTGTGCCCATTGTCACTTTGTCTCAATGGATGCCCACATCGAGCTGTTTTTGGAAATTTTTTTAAATATAGAAGCAAAGTTTCCATTTCCAACCACTTCGTGAGCAAGTCAACATGTATGGTTCCACTAAATAACATCGAGCACCCTCCTTTGGCTTCTTGTTCCCTACTTTTGGGAAAAACTCCAAAAGGATAAGGCGTCCCTTCCACCATTTAATTAATCCCAACCTCATCCTCTCCTTATATAAATACATCTCTCTCACATAGATGAAACTAGCTGAATGGTTTGGATAGCTGAACATTTTGGAGAATAGCTGAAACAGTCTGATATAGCTGGTGTGAGATAGAGAAGAGAGAGAGACCCTTGTTGAGAGAGATCTTAGGCTTATTTCCTCACCATGTCCAAATTCCCCGACGAATGCTCGAGACACGTTTTGACTGGACCCACTGAAGGAGGCTGCGACGTTAAGGCTCATTTAGTTGTAATCTCTTTCTTTCTCTTAATATATACATGGTTGATGTTTTGGCTGTCGTCTTGTGTTGATGCGATTTATCTTACGCAATATGTTTAATTCTCCTTGACCAATTAGATATTTATGAATGCAAACTTTTTTTCGTATGTTGATTTCATTCTCTGACTGTAATATCCTAAAATAGGGAAAATCAACACTATTGGGAATATCTTAAGATATTCCAAAAGTGGAGCTACAACAATCCATGAACATAATAATGAAAGAGTAGTGATACATTAACTCAAAAAATGTAAGAAAAACATATAGCCATCTTATTAGTCTTATAGCAACAAATAGATACAAGATCTTGAGGAAAGAGTTACTCAAGATAGGCAAAATCAGCCTCAAGAGACATGTACATAGAATATGAAAAACACTGCTACACAAGGATACCCAAGGCTATGACAGCGCAGTTTTATAAGGAGCAACTGCTGCTAGAAAATGTCAATACATGGATATGCAAATGTATGTCTCATACAACATTGGGAGTGAATATCTAAGCTCCCAAAGATAATTTCAAGACAATCCTAGAAGGATTGGCTAAAATATTGGTTTAAATATGCAAAAGTGGAAAAATGTCGGAGTTGCAGTCTTAAGACTGAGTAGTAGCTGCAAATCAAGAACTGGATGGATATGGCTAAAGATGATGCATAAGATGAACAAGTATACCTCCTCCAATGGATCTTCCAAGTGAAAGGTTGATCCTATCACTGAAGATCTCACCCTCAAAACACTCTCTGCAACCCTCACTACAGATGCACACTGAAAATAACGCAGTCTAGGAAAGGGACTGCGCTGTAGGAGAAAGGGAATGTATTGGCCAAATTACAAGATCTGAAATAAGCTCTAGAATCTTCCTCACTGGTGTCCCAAAGGAAAGGAAGCTTCCTCTTTGAAAAAAAAAACCTCTAAAGTGGTGTTGTCAACCCTCCACTGCAACACCCTACAACACAACCCAGCTCTCAACAGAAACTGTGCTATATCTGAAGGATGTAGCTTGGCCTCAAGCCTAGATGTGGAGAAATGAAGTGAAAACTCATTCAATAGCCCTCTCTTGAAAGGAGAAGCAATTCCTAAACAAGAAATCCTTGTGCTAAGTAGCACTGCAACTCTACTAAATAGCAAGAGAATGCCAAATAGTCTTCCAGACCATAAAATCAATAATCAATAACATGAATAACAATGCCTGCCTTGCCCTCCTTTTAAAAAAATGGAAGCCCTCTCTCCATGGGTCCCACTCATTAGGGTTTCCTTCACCAAAGAACCCTCCTCCCATTCATACTGCGTTGTCTCTCAAAGTGTTCACCACCTCCTATCCCAGCACTGTTGACTTGGTCAAATTTGACCTTGTCTCCATGCAAATCTCCTCTTTCACACATAAGGGTGTGAAATCTTGCTCTTATGACTATCCCCTTTCACATTATGAGGGATTTTATTCATATTTTTAATATGCATGGGCTTCCTTACCCATTTATTCAGCTGCTAGGTGATAAAAATAAAAATGAATATTCCAATTAGATGCATGCTAAATTTGGAATATTACAGTCCTCCCCTCCCAAATGTTGCTTGCCCCCAAGCAACTGTAAGGATAGAACTGAAGAGACTCCTTTTCTCCCCCTGTATCATCCTCATATGATAAAATCCTCCAGGGATCAAGATTTTGTCTCATCAATATGTCTCCAAGATGTCCCTCCCAAGTATGCAGGCTAGCTTTTGGTGTGCATCCCAAATAGCTATCATCATGTAAATCATCCATGGAGGCAACAATGGGCTATCTAAGGGTCTATTTGAGACATGGAATCTGAAAGGTATTGGGAACTAACATTCCCATGTGGATCCTCCATTCCAAAGCTATCAACCATACAAAATGAGTCACCCTCCAGAATGGTAACTCATACAAATCATCCTCCACCTTGAGCTCCTGCAATGTAGGTGGGCTGAAAATATGATCATGGTAGACAAGATAGCCTACCCCACGATGTCCTCATCTCCACTTACGATAAGTGTAGAGTGTTTTATGATCCTGGGTTGCAATAATGTTTCCCTTACGAGGCACGATGAAGACTATATCTTCAAAGATCTCTTCTCCAGTGTTGTGAATCAAGTTGGCCCAAATCATGATGAATAGGACATGATCATCATATGGCATCCAAATGATAATATTACTGAAGGTTCCATATATTGCTGGAAGGTACCAACAGTCTGTCAAGTGGTTATAGCATATTTTTTCTAAGTGTTGCTTCATAAAATGGCATGGCAAGATGTTTTTTGAGAAATAACTAGTTGTACATGTCAATACCTCTACTAGTGAATAGTAAAAGGCTTGGTGAATCAACTGAGCATACATAAAAGAATAATGAAACATTTTCCCAAGACTACATAAGAGATGGTTGTCTCCATCACAATAGTTGGCCAAACGATAACCATGGAGCCCAAAGAGAATATTTCCCTCTTGTGGATCAATGTACTGAATAGAAATGGTAAGATCGTACAAATATTGTGTTAGATAACTCATGTATGTAAAAGCAAAATTATTACCATGTGTTGGAAGTAAGATGATATATGGATCCAGGAATAAGTTCTCCATAGTGGTAGGACATATTCCTATGAAGGGAAATGTACCATGTGCTACATGAAGACCCTCCTTCTCATGCTTGGAAATCCAGGCTAAGAAGATCACACCTTAGTAATAAATGTCTCCATCCACTACTCCATCACTCTCATCTCCTCCTTTTCCACCAAGGGCATCATATGTGAAGTGATCTTGGGAACACCCCATCAATAAACCCCAGCTCCAAGGTGACAGCATTGTTGGCCTATGAACATAAGCTCCTGCCATCCCATAACTCCATTCTTTGACATGCCCATTGTCAAAGACATCTCCCACAATGCTGCCATATATAGGAAGTTGCTTCCAAAGTGGAAGCACCTCCTGATAATCTAAGGCTAAGGAGTAGCCCCTTTGCACCAAGATAGTGCCATCTCCTACTCCTACAACATCATGCAAAATGTGAGAGAAAATTTTCCCTTGCTCTCCCAAGATCCCCCAAAGCAACAAAAGTTTTTGCTGCCTCCTCATGCCTCCATCATACAAATCGTGTGGTGAAGACATAATGATCATATCATCATAATGCATCCACACTCCTTGCTGCCCAATGATGCAAGTATCTTGCCAAGTTCCTTCCTCCCTCATACCCTTTTAAAGAGGATATGTCTCAATATGGCCAAACTCTTTTAAGAGTAGCCAACATAGCCATGCCTCCTATTGCCCGGTGTCATAAATTTGCAAGTAGCTTACCAGATTCTTGCTTTCCATCCACCCCCATTCATCCCAATGTAGATGTCTCCTATCATGCTCCACCTTGGTACCCTTCCAATGAAGACTACCATCCTCCCAAATCAGATTTCTGTCTTTTCATTTCATGGGATATTGAAATGCAATCTCCTCAATGACCAAGTTTATCCCATAAGGATCCAAATAGGTGGTAGGAAAAAACCTCCCATCATGATGTGTAGGGCTCAAGAAGTATCCAACACAAACATGAGAGATGTTATCCATCCTAAGATGTCCTCCATCATCTATCTTCTCCCCCTTTGTTGTGTATATGGGAAGGTCATTGGAATATCCCAAAAATGGTTGGGCCCCCAACTCATCATTGCTGCTAAATGACAACATTGTTAATATTTTCAATGATGTACTTGTTGCCTCATGCTCCAACTCAAGGATGAACATATGGTTTTTTGTAAGTTTATTTGGAATAAGGTTCATCCTCTCCTCCAAGTTTTCAAACCCCAACCTCAAGTGTGGCATACAACTCTTCAATGGTATATGAGGATGATGGTCCCTCCCTTCCTTGCACAAGTCAAGGTGGCACAGCGCAGTGAAATTCTGTTGCTCTAAATAAGCAACATGCAATGGTATACTGCCCTCCATAGAATTTGATGAAACAATATGAGATGAGAACTTAAGCATACCTTGGTTAAATTTGGAAGAATATTGTATGCATGCAATATTTTCTTCCTCTAATTTTTTGGCTCCCCCAACTACTGATGTGGAAGTATTATCCTCCAAGGTTGTGACAGCGCTGGTACAAGTCTCCTAAAATGGTGGTGAGGGCTTTTCCTCCTCTGTTTTCTCTTTGCCAAAATTTCTAATCAACCTTTAAGTAAATTTAGCAAAAGTATGCACTCTTGCATGACACAAATGGTTGAACCACCAAATATTGGCCCCACCCTCAAGGTGTAGCGCTATAATTTCTATAGCTTCTCTCTCTACCACTAGATGTAGTAGGAAGAATGCATCAAGTTTTCTTGCCCAAGCCCTTGCTGTAGAGGACCCAACAAAGGTAGAAAATAGAAACCTATTGCCCTTGATTCTTCTTATGTTGCATGGTCTCTTCTCTTCCTCCAATTGAATGAACTGAAGGAAAGCTAGAGTCTCCCTAAAGGCTCTAGGTTGAGATTTGTAATCAACAAGGTATTCACTTAGGATCTTGTGATCCAAGTGTCCTTCATCTTTCTGCAATTTGTGCTCTTTTTCAAAAGGAAATGGCATAGTCTTTGTTAAGTCCCTATATTAATAGTGTAGTCCCTTATTATGTTAGTTAGCCCCCCTTATTTTTATTTTTGTTCCCCTGTAACCCCCATATTGTTATTATTGTGCCATTACATTATTATTGTTAGGTCGGCTAGGATTACATTGTGGCTCCATGGACTCTTCTATATAGAAAGGAGGTTTTGTAATTTGCATAATCCAAGAATTGTTCATTCATGTAATTTATTGGAGGTTGCCCCCTCGAAGTGGCTTATTTCTAAGGCATTGATATCTCTTTTCTTCTATTTTTGGAGTTTGTTTCACAACATTTGGTATCAAAGCTTTGGATTCTAGGGTTTCGCTGCTCCAAAGAGGTCATCGTGGAATGTTCACTATAACATTTTTTCTAACAAGGTTAAAAATCTGAAATTTTTAGAGTGCGAAGCCGAAATCTTGAGGAACATCTTTGTAAAATTTCAGAGCTTGGTTCGCAATATTTTCGGAGATATGATCTGTGGAAGTTAGGGAATTTTGTAGGCTCCTGAATTTCACTTAAAAAGGTCATCGTGGAATTTTCACTACAAAATTTTTTTCTACGAAGGTTCAGAAGCTGAAATTTTTAGAGTACGAAGCCAAAATCCTGAGGAACTGTGTCGCAAAATTTCAGAGCTTTGTATGCAATATTTTTGGAGATATGATCTGTGGAAGTTAGGTCATTTTCAGGCTCCCGAATTTCATCTCAAAGAAGTGATCGTGGGAAAATATTCATAACTCTCTCTCTCTGAGCATTGGATTGGAATTCTGTAAAAATAGGCTATAAGTACACGGACTATATTTTTGTTTCTATAAATTTCAGAGCCAAAGGAGAAAACAGTAACACGTGGCAAGTCGTAAAATTTCGCTCTACTGAACCAGTCCATAATTAGGTCATTGTGGGAGATTGGACATAGCTTTTCCTTGAAGAATCCAAATTAAGTCATACCTGTGGCATTTGAAAGAAGATTTAGAGGAATACTACAAGGCCAAACTTCAGATATTTAGGATTTGTAAGTATAGAGATAAGTCAATTTCAATATCGAGCTCCTCAAAAGCAAGAAAAAGGTGTGTATTTGGTTTTTAAAATTTCATAACGTCTATTTGTAAAAGCAGTTTGAAGTTATTCCAAGGGCATATTTTATAATTTTTATCAGTATTTGGTTCTATAATGCCTCAAAAAAATAATTTCATACCCATTACGCTCTCAAAAATCTATACTATGACACATGAAGAGGAATAATTGCAGTGTGAGATATCAAAATTACGGTACCAAGTGCAACAATTTTTGATCTTACGAAGAGCAACCGAAGATGACATAAATGGTTTAAAAGAAGAAATGGAGGCTAAGTTGGATGGTTTTAAGGATCAAATAATATCTAATATGGATGATAAATTAGTGGAAGGTCACATCGAGCATCAACAACAAGTTCTCCAACTCTCAAAGGATAACCTAACTTTGGTGCAGAATCTAATGAAACAACATGAAGATCAACATCACATCGAAAGAAGTTATGAAGCAGTCACAGAAACAAGAACTCGATAAGTACGATCAATTTTAGAGTATCTCAACAAGTGGAAGAACTTTCCTGTAGAAGATTCCACAGGGGAGGATAAGAATTTTATACAAAAGCATCAATAAATGATCAAGCGTTGAGGACAACACTTGTTTGAAGGAGAGGGGCAAGTTAAGTCCTTATATTAATAATGTAGTCCCTTATTATGTTAGTGTATCCCCCCTTATTGTTATTCTTGTACCCCTATAACCCCCATATTTTTATTATTGTTCCCTTACATTATTATTGTTAGGTCGGCTAGGATTACATTATGGCCCCACTAGGATTACACTATGGCCCCATGGACTCCTATATATAGAAAGGAGGTTTTGTCATTTGTATAATCCAAGAATTGTTCATTCATGTAATGTATTGGAGGTTTCCCCCTCAAAGTGGATTATTTATTAGGCATTGATATCTCTTTTCTTATATTTTTGGAGCTGGTTTCACAAAAACCCCACTGCTTCTTCTTTGCTTGACCTCCTTGTTGAGGTCCTTCTTGCTTCTGAAAAGAGATGAGAGAATGTAATGTTCCCAATTTTTGCAGCTAACGGGAACATTACATTTTAATTTCAATTTGCGTTATTCATGAATAAAATTATGAGAAGGAGGTTTATTAAACTCCTAAGTTGATAAAAAATACATGCCCAATGTGAAAGGGGATAAATTTGGGCTATTATATTAAACACCCTTAAGTGTAAAAAGGGGAAATTCATTTGAATGGGTCAACCTTGGCCCCACCTACAACGCAGATTGGAGGGAAGCTTATCCATCAAGCACAACGTACTTCTATAAGAGGATCTCTTGTGTGAAAGAGGATAAGTTGAAGAAGGTGGTTTAGGGTTTTGGCAAGCCCTCATGTTATAAAAAGAAGGAGAGGCAGCAAGCAAAGGTTGTTGATGATTTTAGAGGTTGCTGTAGCAACTCTAGTCTCTTGGCTGTTTAGCCTAAGGGTAGAGGATTTCCTATTTAGGAATCCTCTCTCCTTCCATGGAGTAGCTCTTTGGAGGAGATTGTGATGCATCTCTCCACTATCCGGCATTATGGCCAAGCTCCATCTCTATGTCACTTTCGGTCCTGCTGAGGAGTTGCAACCCATTGTGAGTGGGGCAGTGGGGGAGAAATGATTCAGAAGATTCGCCTTTAGGAGCCCCTCGTGAGGGTGTCTTGTGACCACCCATAAGAGAGTCTCCATCATCCTTTTATTTCAGATCTGTAATTTTTATCTTCTGTAATATCATGTTCAAGCTACAGCGCTATCTCCTTAGGGAACTACGTTATTTTCATGTACATGTTTCACTGTTGTTTAGATTTCTCATTGTACTTTCTTTCTGGTGATTGAGGCTTACCTCTCACTTTGAATATTTGTAAAGTAGTTTGCTGATCTATTCATATTCAGATCTGATATATAATGTAATGAAAATCATCTTCAAAACTCCCTGAAGTTTTCTGTAGCTCATTGTACAAAAATCTAGATCTACACTTTATTATGCATTATTTTGATAAAACTCCAAGGGGATCTTGTTAAGAAGGCTGAGTAGTTTCCAGATCTTGTATGGATCTGATGTTTCAAAAATTGATCAATTTTATATCTGAGGTTTAACCTACATCATCTGAATCTCCTCATATAGGATGTTGTCAAGTCTTTTATGCAGCTTTTACATGTATTACTGCTTAATTTTTGAAGAATTCTTGCTCTTACTTCATGTAAATTCAATGCTTCTACAAAGGAACTTCATTATGGATCTGATTTATTGCTGCCATACAGTAATATGAGTTTAATTTCTTATTTCTAGTGACTTCCAGTAGAAACTGTGCAATTCCTAAAGGAGGGTTTCTCTATTAACTCAGCCCTCTCCTTTAGCTGATTTTCAACTAGTGTTGATTATGGGAGATCTGTTTAAGCCCTCTAAACCCATTTTTTTTTGCTAAAAATATGCATGGAAGTCCCACACAGCCTAAAATAAGGGAAACCATCCCTGGTCTACGTTATTTTTACACTGGATTTCTTATACAACATTTCCCTTGAGCCTATTGCAGATTTTCCTGAGAGTGGAATTTCCCACTTCTTACTTGTTTGGTTTTTTCTTCTCTTTGGATCCATTATTTATATATATAGATATAAGGTTACTAAGGGCAAAAAACTCTAAGAGAATTGTGTCATTCCCACACTTGCTGTGTTTCACCAAATTTCTGTAGATAGAGTCTGAAACGGGCCAGGTAGCCTTTGGATCTCACCCTCTCCTTAGAGGTGACATATCCAATAAAATCCCCTTCATTCTATCTCCGGTTTAGAATTTTTGGTGTATTTCCATACTGTTTTGAATCCATAGTGGAATATCTTAAGATATTCCCTACTGAGCTCATTCTTTCCCATTTGGAACATTACAGTGGTATCAGAGCATGATCTATGGCACAGCCTGTGAGATCAAGCTACCAATGAATTAAAGAGTAGAAGCAAAGAAAAACTTGATGGAGCAGATGAGATTATTCTCATCATTTTTCAGATCTAAGAAGGACCTCTCCCAAGAGGTAAATTAGAAGAGAGAAAGAAGAAGCACAAAGACTCCTAGAGGGTTTCGAGAAGAAGCAAGTTGCAGTAAGAGCTGCATGAGATTTCAAGAAGAAGAAGGAATCCCTAGCACTTCCTATCAACAAAGCAGAAGACCGGAGAATCCTAGATCTCCTCATAGATCCACTATGCCCAGTTTCTTTAAAGAAGGTGAGAGGTATAGAAATGAAGAAAAGATATGCAAACAAACTCCTAAAGGGTTTCAAGATGAAGAGGAAGAACCATACACTTCCTGTCATCACAAGGCAGGGAGAATGACTGAAGAAGAGATCTCATTGCTTATTTTTCAAACATTTAAAAGTATTGAAGAAAATCTCAAAGAGTTTGAGGAGGAGAGGAAAGAGATTAACTACAAAGAGACATCTCCCAAGGAAACAAAGGAGAATGTCAAGCTTGTCACTTTGGGCAAGAGATATCCATTTTCACTACCTACTGCTAAGGAGCTTGCATCTAGAGAAGAGGCACTTGCATCTTTGCAAGGTAGTCTTGAGTTCTTAACATATGGGGTCCCATGCATGAATCATAAGATGCATGAGGAGGAGAAGAAAGATACCAGCGCTGGTATACTTGAAGGAAGGAGGCCATCATCCTTGCCAGCAGTCGGAGACATCATTGATCCGGATGGAGGAAATCTTGTATTCTGTCAAGAGGTTCCTACATATTAGTTGATCCAACGTATGCATAAGATTTCAACACATATTATTTCAAGATCCATGCATAGCCAATGGTTAGATCAAAGTGTTGATTTGAAGCAAAGGTATATCACAGCGTTGTCACATAGTGGCTGTGACAAAGAGGCTTCATCATTCTTGGAGCATGTTGGAGGTATTTCTGCATATTCAAAGCTTCACTGGTTTTGGAAGACCATACATGAGAGGAAGGTCTCACTAAGAGATCTCAACAGAGATGCATTTCAGTATTCCATGATATGCAAAGTTCTTCAGTGGGTTAAAGGAGATGGTATTCTGCAAATGGAGAATGCCATGATTATGTAGCACATCACTCAACTTCCATATTTGAGTGAGTGGATGAGGATGGTGAGAAAGGGGTCGCATGATCACTTGCAGACATGTATGGACCAGCAAGCTTGGTTACGCTGGTTGCCCTTGGGAGACTCCTATCACTCTCCAAAGGCACCTATTTTTCTAATCTATGCCTTGAAGAGAAGTTATGAAAGGTATAAGGAGGCATGGCAGCGCTGGTTGCCTTGGGGTAAGCATGATCTCTACCCAAATATTCTCATTCTCTTATCTCATGCTTGGTACACCATTAGTAGATTATATGAAGAGGAAGCATGGATGATGTGGTTGTTAGATGGATATTTGGACATCACATGTTAAATCTTATGTCCATGTATTCACCTATGTTTGAAGTATGTCTCATATGTCCACATGCATTTCTGTTGGAGGTATATTTCATGCATTAACTTTGGCTTGGGAGGGGGAATGACTCCCACATGATGTGGTATGAGGAGCTTGCTTGTACTATGTTGATGAGACATTTTACATGTTCATAATTGTGTTGTTGCTCCAAGATCCACATGTTGATGAGGCAAGAAGGTTGCAAAGTCCTTGTTGCTATGGCTGCTTTTGGGTGAGTATGGTTGCTACCCAATAGCTCATTATTTTCTGAATCATGCCTTGGATTTCAATGTTATGCTGTAGCAAGAGAAGGAATGTACAATTTTTCTTCACTTGAGAAGGTATGGCCACCACATGACATCTCCTATGTCGATGTGCTTTGCATGGTGAAAATTTGGCATGATTATCTCAAGATGTGCATTGATGATGGTACTTTGTATTGGGCTGATGTGACATATCATATGTCCATTAGCATGGTTTGGTTTCATGATGCACATGAGGAGGAAAGAGGGAAGCAAGATCCCTTGTTTCTTTGGTGCTTTTGAATGAGTATGGGGACCACCCCATGGCTCATAATTTTCTGGTTCATGCCTTATGTATCAAAGATAAATTGCAGCAAAGAAAGGCATGCACATAATCTTTTGGGAAGCATGGTTTGTCCATCTTACATGGAGGAGATGGAGGATGGCAGCAAAGGGCCTTGCTTCGGTGGTTGATTTTGGGAGAATATGGCTTGACATATTTTGTTTACCCATATTATTCCTTCCCTTCTTCTTTGCATAACGTTGAAATGATGGAGTATGGATCCAACAAGGCCAACAGGGCTAAGAATGGAGGCATAGCAATGCTTATTCAAGTTCACAAACATGGGATGGAGGAATGTTCTACCTGATGAAGCTTTTCCTTTATGGGAGGAGCTACCTTACTTTATGTCTATCATGTGTTTGTGATGGTGTTGGACATCATGTATTTTTCATCTTGTACTTCATGATAAGGAGAGGACATCTAACCTTACAGTTGGAAGTCATCTCATGCATTTGTGGAAGACAACTTTGGAACCAAACATACATAACATATTGCAGCAAATGGAGGAAGCCTTCCTTATGTGGATGCCATTTGGAGGGGAGTAGATGATTTGCATCTACAATAAGAGTTGCTTGAGGGCAAGCAACATTTTTCTGGGGGAGACTGTAATGTTCCCAATTTTTGCAGCTAATGGGAACATTGCATTTTAATTTCAATTTGCATTATTCATGAATAAAAGTATGAGAAGGAGGTTTATTAAACTCCTAAGTTGAGAATAAATACATGCCCAATGTGAAAGGGGATAAATCTGGGCTATTATTTTAAACACCCTTAAGTGTTAAAAGGGGAAATTCATTTGAATGGGTCAACCTTGGCCCCACCTACAGCGCAAATTGGAGGGAAGCTTATCCATCAAGCACAACGTACTCCTAGAAGAGGATCTCTTGTGAGAAAGAGGATAATTTGAAGAAGGTGGTTTATGGTTTTGGCAAGCCCTCATGTTATAAAAAGAAGTAGAGGAAACAAGCAAAGGTCGCTGATGATTTTAGAGGTTGCTGCAGCGACTCTAGTCTCTTGGTTGTTTTGCCTAAGGGAAGAGGATTTCCTGTTTAGGAATCCTCTCTCCTTCCATGGAGTAGCTCTTTGGAGGAGATTTTGATGCATCTCTCCACTATCCGGCATTATGGCCAAGCTCCATCTCTATAGCAGCGCTAGTCCTGTTGAGGGTTATGCAGCTGCTGTGAGTGCAGCAAGTGGGGGATACTAGATATGAAAATATCTAGTAGTTTGTGGAGTCTCCTCTCAGGGAGGGTGTCATTTGACTACCCGGAAGAGAGTATCCATCATCCTTTTGTTTCAGATCTGTAATTTTTATCTGCTGTAATATCATGTTCAAGCAACAGTGTTGTCTCCTTAGGGAACTTCGTTATTTTCATGTACATGTTTCACTGTTGTTTAGATTTATCATTGTACTTTCTTTCTGGTGATTGAGGCTTGCCTCTCACTTTAAAGATTTGTAAATTAGTTTGCTGATCTATTCATATTCATATCTGATATATAATAGAATGAAAATCATTTTCAGAAATCCCTGAAGTTTTCTGCAGTTCATTGTACAAAAAGCTAGATCTACACTTTATTATGCATTATTTTGATAAAACCCCAAGGGGATCTTGTTAAGAAGGCTGAATAGTTTCCAGATCTGATATGGATTTGATGTTTCAGCCATTGATTATTTTTATATCTGATTTTTAACCTACATCAGCTGAAGCTCCTCATATAGGACGTTGTCAAGTCTTTTTTGCAGCTTTTACATGTATTACTAAATTTCTGAAGAATTCTTGCTCTTGCTTCATGTAAATTCAATTATTCTACAAAGGAACTTCATTATGGATCTGATCTCTTGCTGCCATACTATAATATGAGTTTAATGGCTGATTTCCAGTGACTCCCAGTAGAAACTGCGCAATTCCTGAAGGAGGGTTTCTCTATTAACTCATCCCTCTCCTTTAGCTGATTTTCAGCTAGTGTTGATTGTGGGAGATCTGTTTAAGCCCTCTAAACCCATTTTTTTTTGTTGAAACTCTGCATGGAAGTCCCAAATAGCCTAAAATAAGGGAACCCAGCCCTGGTCTATGTTATTTTTACACTGGCTTTCTTATACAACATTTCCCTTGAGCTTATTGTAGATTTTCCTGAGAGTGGAATTTCCCGCTTCTTACTTGTTTGGTTTTTTCTTCTCTTTGGATCCATTCTTTAGATCTGTAGATCTAAGGTTCCTAAGGGAAAAAAACTCTAAGAGGAGTGTGTCATTCCCACACTTGTTGTGTTTCACCAACTTTCTATAGACAGAGTTTGAAACGGGCCAGGTAGCCTCTGGATCTCACCCTCTCCTTAGAGGTGGCATATCCAGTAAAAGCCCCTTCAGTATATCTTTGGTTTATAATTTCTGGTGTATTTCCATACTACTGTGAATCCATAGTGGAATATCTTAAGATATTCCCTACTGAGCTCATTCTTTCCCATTTGGAACATTACATAGAAGGCTCATTCTCTCCAACATTATGATCTTCTTCTTTTCTTCTAATAGAATAATGGTTGAAAATCACAGGCTGAGCCAAATTTATGCTCTGATACCACTGTAATATCCCAAAATAGGGAAAATCATCACTATTGGGAATACCTTAAGATATTCCAAAAGTGGAGCTACAACAATCCATGAACATAATAATGAAAGAGAAGTGTTACATCAACTCAGAAAATGTAAGAAGAAAATCTAGCCATCTTATTAGTCTTATAGCAACAAATAGATACAAAATCTTGAGGAAAGAGTTACTCAAGATAGGCAAAATCAGCCTCAAGAAAAATGTACATAGAATATGAAAAACACTGCTACACAAGGATGCCCAAGGCTATGACAATGTAGTTTTATAACGAATAATTGTTGCTATAAAATGTCAATACATGGATATACAAATGTATGGCTCATACAACATCGGGAGTGAAGATCTAAGCTCCCAAAGACAATTTCAAGACAATCCTGGAAGGATTGGTTGAAATATGAAAAAGCGGAAAAATGCCGGAGTTGCAATCTCAAGACTGAGTAGCAGCTGCAACTCAAGAACTAGATGGAGATGGTTGAAGATGATGCATAAGCTGAACAAATATACCTCCTCCAATGGATCTTCCAAATGAAAAGCTGATCCTATCACTGAAGATCTCACCCTCCAAACACTCTCTGCAACCCTCACTGTAGATGCACACTGAAAATAGCGTAGTATAGGAAAGGGACTGTGTTGTAGGAGAAAGGGAATGTATTGGCCAAGTGCTAAGATCTGCAATAAGCTCCAGAATCTTCCTCACTGGTGTCCCAAAGGAAAGGAAGCTTCCTCCTTTGAAAAACAAGCCCTGGAAGTGGTGTTTTCAACCCTCCACTGCAACAGCCTACAACACAACCTAGCTCTCAACAGAAACTGCACTGTAGCTGAAGGAGGTAGCTTGGCCTCAAGCCTGTATGTGGAGAAATGAAGTGCAAACTCCTTCAAGAGGCCTCTCTTGAAAGGAGAAGGAATTCCTAAACAGGAAATCCTTGTGCTAAGCAGGACTGCAACTCTGCTAAAGAGCAAGAGAATGCCAAATAGTCTTCCAGACCATAAAATCAATAATCAATAACATGAATAAAAATGGCTGCCTTGCCCTCCTTTTAAACAAATGGAAGCCGTCTCACCATGAGTCCCAATCATTAGGGTTTCCTTCACCAACGAACCCTCCTCCCATTCATACTGCGTTGTCTCTCAAAGTTTTCTCCACCTCCTATCCCAGCACTGTTGACCTGGTCAAACTTGACCTTGTCTCCATGAAAATCTCCTCTTTCACACATAAGGGTGTGAAATCCATCTCTTATGACTATCCCCTTTCACATTATGAGGGATTTTATTCATATTTTTAATATGCATGGGCTTCCTTACCCATTTATTCAGCTGCTAGGTGATAAAAACAAAAATCAATATTCCAATTAGCTGCATGCTAAATTTGGAATATTACACTGACCTTTGTGCAGGCACCTGAGTACCATAGCTGAAGGATCGCGACATGTCAAGACGAAGATCAGGAGACTGCTACCACATCTATGACAAGTGCGTTGGATCAAAGGTAGGAAAATATATCTCAACTTAGTTTCATTAACGAGCATACGAGCGTAGTCGAGGTTGTAGGCCACCGGGCGAGGTACGAGAGACCGAAGAGATTTTCACAGGATACGGGGATGGCGACTCGGGGCTACGGCGAGGTCTCCATTTTGTTGTGTAGATTAATCCGTCTTGCGGACAAGACCGATCTCTCTAGTACAAAAGGTAACTAGCAACAAACAGCCAATTATACTAATCTCTCTCTAAGCATATGCAATTTATAAAAAACACTTTACGGGTGCAAGGCCTACCTTATATCCAACGCTTTGCTTGCTTACTTGATTTTGTTGAAGTCCTTCCCGTGCACTGAAAGAACGTCCTTCGTATATCTGCAATCATAAACAAGGAAAAAGATTAAGCAGCACGTGTATAGACATTATCATAAATCATGCTTATCATAATGATCAAGGAATTTATGAAATAAACCACAAATTTACAGTTTAATGAGAGAAATGAGTATATTTGTATTAACTTTTAAAGATAGAAAACCTTTACAACCTGTGCCTTGATGTTGTGCAGGTCCTCCCGGGGTCCGAAGCAGGAATCTCCTTTACTCTGACAAGCATTGCACTCTTTGAACTAAGACAAATGGAGATGAGTGATTTAACCTCACAGAAGGTCTTAGTTACTCGAGTCTAAATCTCAACAGCATTTAACTTCAAATCTCATAAGCTTCAACTCCCTTTGAGGCTACCCAAGGCCTCTTTTTATAGTGAAAGAGAGGAGGTTTCTAGTTCCAAATATGAAGGGATAGAATCCTCCTTCAAAGGGATAAGCTTCTTACATCAAGGGGTTAGCTCCATTAAGAGAGGGATGCATGAACTAGCTTCAAAGCGTATCCATTCCGAAAATTCCCGTCTAGAATCTTCTAGAATTCACCTGGAATTCACTTTTTAATCTTCATTTTCTCGCCTTTTTATGTTTTACAGAGGTCCGCACCCATTACACAAAGAACGTACGGTATGGTTCCGCATGCAGGCTGAGCTTTAGGTGCGGGACCGCAGGGAATGCATAGAGAAAGTGCGATACCAATTCTTTAGGGGATTTTAAGGATTTTCTTCTGATTTTGAAGCTTGATATGAGGAGCTGGTATATTAGACTTGCAAAAGGAGGAAGTATGAGCGCGGGCCCACACATACGGTCGGCGGAATATCAATTAAATATGTTTTTAGTGTAACATTAATTAACTAGGAATCAACGCATTAGCATGTTCTCTTGCTGCTAGACCCACCCTAGGGCTAGAGGGATCGCCTCTATACGTAGAGGGGATTTACCTACACAACAAGTTGGAAACTTTTTTAGGGATAAATGTGTGTTTTTCGTCTCATTGTTTGTTGAGCGTCTGGCTTGTCGAGTCAAATTTGGTTGTTTAATCGTTTTTCTGCTTTGCCTGACTTGCCTGACTATTTTAAACCATCCTGTTCAGTTCTAGAGTGTCAAGTCTGACCTCTCCTCAGTGGTTTTATTTTTTCCCATAGTTTTCTAGCTTGGTGCGGTTTTTCCTTGAACAATCACGTCGATTGGCACATGTTTCTTTTGTCACAGGTGTGCTAACCCCTGTTGGGTGAGGATTACAGCCTAACAGTTGCACTGAATCATGTAGGATTTGATTTAACCTCTTTTCTGAGTTTTTGTTAGTAGTTCTTGGCTCTAGATTGGTTTTTGACCTTGCAATTGGTCTATTGGGATTGTTTTGACTCTGTAGTCTCAGTCTTTTCAGCTATTTTTCCATCATCTATTTAGTGGAGTTTGTAGCCTAGGGTTTGTAGGTGTCTTGTGCTGTTTTTTCAGCCCTCTCCTCACTGAACCTTCTGAGTTAAGTTTGAGTCACTTTGACCTTTGTCATTTCAATTCGCTGACATATTATGTTTGTCTTTCTCTTAATTATTTGTGTCTTTGGTTCGTTGGATGATCACTTTTGTCTTCGTTTGAATCCCTATTTTGTCACTTCAAGCATAGATTACATTGCTCGTTGGATCGTTTTGAAAGCCCTTCGTTTGCTTGGAAGAGTGCATCCTTGTTTTGAGTGCATTTTATGTTTGTATTGCATTTGAATTATTTGTTTTAGATCTTTACATTCGTAGTGCTCAAAACTTATAATTTTATTTTTATTTTTAGTGTAACAGTGCATTGTGTGCTTCATTCATCTAAAAAACAAAAAATTGCATTCTTTTGCTTGAATTGAAAATGGAAAATTTATTTTTCATAACTAGCTCTTAGCGAACTAGGAAATAGTTTTCATTTTCTCGTTTGGTTGTATTAGATGCATTAGCGAAATTCTTCTTATGTTTTCATTGATTGCTACTTTGTCATATATTCCTATACTTCTCTTAGCTAGCATTCATTGAACGGAAATGATGTTCTTTTGCATGTAGTATGCACTTAGGAATTTGAGATCACATTCGATAAGGCCTTGAAATCGAAACACTAATTCAAGATCAACCTTAAAATGAATATAATCAACCTAAGGAAGCATTGAAACCTAACGCACATATTTTAGAGGTCTAGGCTAGTGACGTGTTCTGGCATCATTAAACCTAGTAGTTGTCGTTCACCACCTGGCATTAAACAACACTAGTATGGACTTGTGCTCCCCATACCGTCGCCTATATAAAGGGAGACCCTCATAGGTTGAAATAATTTATCTATAGGAAGCCGAGTCTACTGCCCTATAACCATGATACACTGAACACAACATTCGGGGAGAATACCTGCACGTACGTCAAGTCCTTGGTCATTTATCTTTCATTTGATCACTAAGGTGTATACGGAAGTTCACAGAAACTTGGTACACCATCTTGCTTAGATTACCTGAGTAGTCATTTTTGTCTTTTCGTCACTCTCTAAAAGTGAAAATATCATCGAGCACTTGTCTTTTCACGCTCGTTCAATCTAAAAGTGACTAGAGTCATCTTTTGCCTGTTTCTCTACTCTTAAAAAATGAAACAGAAAAGTTCCATTTCAATGTCATAAATTAACTTCATACGATCACATGGATGTTAAATTTTTATGCTTGGTTTGTTTTTTGTAGTTCCTTAGTGTTTGATCTTGAAGCCTCGAATAGGACATCTCGTTTCTTTCCTATTTTGGAAACATTGTCACAGTGGCGGAACCACCAGTTTCGTCATCTTCTTCACTACCTCCTAGTGGTAGTCCTTTTCCTGATGTTTCTTTGGAAACACCTCAATCCACTAGGTCTATCGAGTCTTCACAGCCTATCCTCCCAAGTGTCTTGCCTCTCACTACCCAGTCTCCTCCTGAAGGGTCGGTTGATTTCAATTGGTCACCTCATAGTGCTTGTCTTGGTTTTGTGAGCGAGGAAGAATTCCCTCCTCTTACTTCGAGATCACCATTATTACTCGTTGCTTTACCTCCTAGTCCTCGTCGTCTTTTCAATGATCTTACGACTTCGTCAGATATGGATTCTTCCAGTCCTGTCGACAGTGAAGAACTGCATGTTTCCACCGGGGAATATCAACTTTTCCTGGAATATTTCCCGTATGTCTCCAGTAAAACTTCACCTCAATCGGTGTGTCTTCCACCTGGTTATTGTACTTTTGGTCAGATCATTTCTGGTGTTGCATCCATGGCACAGTCGAGTACATTGGCTCCCACTGGAAGCTTAGTTTTTCCTACATTAGGAATGTCGCCTTAGACACCCATCTCGTTGGCCATTGTTACATCTGTCCCGGTCTGAATTTCTGCACAGGTTGTTAGTACGACTCAGTATTTAGGGTCTGTTGTTGTTCACTGGTCTATCTTTATCAATCCCACGATGCCCATTAGGCCTGTCGTGAGTGGATCACAACCTCGCGCTGTGGAAACCCATCCTACATGCATTTCACCTATGGTGTCTACTTATACGTTCGATGACTATATATTGGATATTCAGCGACGGTATACTCCCTCTCCAGATTCTTAGTCGCAGAATTCCACACCTCAGGGTTCTCAGCAGCCGCAAGCTCTTCGCAATCCTCCACATCATTACGATGCATACGGTAATCCTGTATATTTGCCTCCAATTGATCCCGATAAACCTATTTATTTGCCTCCGTCTGATCCCTATCAGACCATTTCTCATCAAGGACCATTCTTACAGGGACAACTCTCGGGCCCTCAAGGAAAACCCTTATAGGCGCAACCTTCAGTCCAATAGGGAAAACCCTTTGGTCCACAGGGACAACCTTATGGTCCGCAAGGACAACCCTTGCAGGGACAACCTTTGGTCCAAAAAGGACAACCCTATGGTCCGTCTAGTCAACCTCAGTTTCAACCAAAAGAATTTTATGTTCCTAGGGGGAAAATGTATCCACCATAGGGACAACCTTTTGTGCAATAGCAACAACCTTACGTTCAGCAAGGCCAAGATTTTGTACAACAAGGACAACCCTACGGTCTTGTGCCAGGTCAACTTGGTTTTCAGGGGCAACCTGGCCCATCCCAACTATCGAGCCAACCTCTTCCACAAGGGAAACCCGATGGCTCTCATTATCCAGGCCAACCTGCTCCACAGGGATAGCCTATCCAACCTCAACAGGAAATTCAACCTACTCAACCTACTTGGCAACCGGTTCAATCTGTTCAACCTATTCAGCAGCCTGTTCAACCTGCTCTGGAAGGACAACCTACTCAACCTTAAGGTGCTACTTACCCTCCTCAAGGTCAATTTCAAGCAGCATATAGTGTGCCCCAAGGTTTCACTTATTACCCTCAAAGTCAATCCCAGATGGTGTATAATCCACCTCAAGGCAATGCTTACATTCTGCAGTAAAATCCATATGTTTCTTAGCAAGGACCTAAGTGGTATGCTCAAAATCAGTATCCCAGTTCTCAACCCTAATATGGGCAGAATTATCAGTATTATAACCCCTGAGGATAGAATCCTCCAGGACAAAACATATGGGGGCATAATTTCTCTCAACCTGGGTGGAATGCTAACACTGGTATTTATCAACGACCTGCAATGCCTTTTAATCCTCAATTACCGTTTCTCGCAATGTTGGAACTACCTGATGTGTCAAATTTGGTGAATGATCTGATCCTTCATAACCTATATTGGCCTCCAGTTACAACCAAAATTCTTGGCAACTATCCCAAATTTTAGGGCAAGTCCGGAGAAGACCCCCAAGCGCATGTTATGACCTACCATATTTGGTGTTCCTCTAACTCTTGGGTTGACAATTCTATCCGACTCCGTCTTTTCCAACGGACTCTTACTGGTGCCACTACCAAGTGGTACATCAAGTTATCTCGTGGCATCTTTCAGGATTTCAATTCTTTAGCCATGGTGTTTCTTACGCACTTTCGGTTACCGGTTTAGTATGAAATCGGGACGCACCTACTCACATCCTTGAAGCAAGATCGAGCTACTCATATCTTAGATCATATTCATGAGTGGAGGCGTCATTGTCGCCTGATCAAGTTTGAGATTTCTGATTAGCTTCTAACTGATTGGGTCACTACCTCTTTCATCAGTCCTATTTCTAAGGACATTGCTATGGGGGAATGCGTTACTGAGGAACAAGCCATTGCTTATGCCGAGTACCTTGATCTTGTGTACTCTCAGTCCAGCACATTGTATGATCTCTTGCCTGATGCTCCTAGACCTAGAACTTCCAAAGCACTAGCGACACCATCTGTCGACAGTATCATTGGTCCCGTGTCTCAGACTTCTCAAAAGTCTTCTCCTTAGAATCCTGGGAAGAAAAAATCTACTCCTTCCAATGATACTGCTTCTCAGCGAACCCCAAATTCTTGTAAAACCGTGGATTTGAATGTCGTTCAGGCCAATCCAATGGATAAAAATTCCAAGGGTAAAGGTAAGGCCAAAGACGATACCCCAAAACAGGATTCTCATAAATATCGTGTTGATGATGGTTCAGAGGGTAAACTAAAGTATCCTTGCTTGATTTATGATGAAGAGCACTACACCAAGGACTGTCCTCGATGGGCCGAAGTGAGTCGATTGATCAAAGTAACCCAAGGAACTCTGGATGTTCTCAAAGAACCGTTTCCATCACAACAAACTCAATTGGTAGAGTAACCTCAGTCCTTTACCCCATTTGGCTCTCAGGTTTTCATGATGAACGGTCTTGCATCTGTTTCCATAGCTACCCAGTCGAAATATTATACCAAACCACATCAAGCAGCGGGAAAAGAGATCGTTGATTGTCCTCTTCCTCCGCCTGCTTCTGGCCCTCTTTAGATTGAAAGGCCCAGTACTGAGCCCATTGTACGACGACCTTCCAAAGGTGTACTCCATAAGTATTCATACAATCCTAATGCTTGTGTTGCTCAACATTATAGTATTGTTAAGGATTTGGCTTAGGCGCCATCTGTGATGTCTGTTAGCCCCCTATGAATTTTCTGACAAGCAAACAGGGGGCTAAAATGTTGTTTGAGCCTTCAAGGAATGCATTTCTTCTGAAAAACACATCATCCTTGAAGCCTCCTTGTGCCTTTGTCCTTTGATAAATCCTCACTGTTGTTTCCATGAGAGAAGCCTCTCTTTCTATGAAGAAGAATGCCCAAAAAGACCTTTTATCCCCTTCTAATTTCCCTCATTAACCCTCTAAATCTTCCCAAAACCCTTTTTAAGCCTTCAAATATCCTTTGCTTGGTTTAATAGTCCCATTTTCCCTCTATCGAATCACTCTTTCACCCTAAAAAACACTCTGTTTTGGCTAAAAAACCCATTTTCTACATATCACAGGCTAAGCCCCATTCGGCCAGCCCCCTTAACCACTTCCCCTCCATGCACCCGGGCGCTGAGACCGAGCGCTAAACTGTGAAGAGCTTATCGCAATCGGAAGTCGGAGCGGAGCGCGTTTCTTTGTTAAGTCAAAAACCTCCGATGCGATAGTGCTATTGTCCTATTGGCTCTCGCAATGAGCTTCGTCGTTGATCTAAAAATATCTAACGGTCTAGCATGAATCGCATCGTGCCCGTCGCTCCTCCCCATTCGCCCTTCCGATCATATTTGAACCGTCTATCTCCCCGCCATATTGACGGCTGGCGCGTAATCGCACCATCGCAGGCCCATTCCCGTCGCAATTGACCTCCACTGATGGTCGATCCCTGATTCGATCTTTGTTGTTGATCTCACGGGATCCGACGGACCAGATCTCATCACCTCCCCTCCCATCGCTCCATTCTTCCTCCCCGCCGATCCAATCTCCACTGTCGATCTTGACCCGAATCGGACGGCTGGCGCTCAATCGCACCGTCACCAATCACAAAGTTTAAACAGTGCCACCCTCCGTCCCTTCCGATTGCGATCCGCCGATCCAATCGTGACCAACCATTCAATCCAGATCTGACGTTTCATATCTAATTTCCCTCCACCCATGCTGGGTCCCAACATCCAAGGGCCCTGTTTTCATTTCATTTGGCCCCTTTCCTTTGTATTTCGGCCGAAGGCTAAACCTTGGTGTTCAACACTAAAGATCATTATTCTGCCATTCTTTCATAGTTTCCACATGCCTTCAAAGAATATTTCCGCCACCTCCTTGGATTTTATAATTGGTTCATTCTATTGTACAGGGTTGTTACAGAGTGATGAATTCACTCTATGTTCCACAATCACAGTCACTGTGATTCGGAATGCAGAGAGGTTATTATAGCAGCGGTCAGAGTAGCAGTAGAGACGGATTTGAGGGATTTAAGCCCATAATTGAAGATTTAATGTGCTAATCCCATGTTCAAAGGAGTAGGGCACAGTTTGAAGACTAAATAGCGCACAAGCAAGTCATATCAGCACTACATAACAGCAGAATGCGTTTTCTCCAGAGGTACACCTTCCTACAACAGTCTCCATGCCTCCTCAAGCCCAGAAACAGTTAATTACTCTGACATAAACTTCTTAAAGACTGTCAGGACCGCAGTTATGGAAGCATGGAGACCTGAAGACCTTTCAGTCACCTTACTTGCTTCAGAAGACATAACAGAGGGCCTGACAGCCAGAAAGGACTCCAAAGAAACATCAGAGGTCAAATAGCAACCTGACAGAGACTCTGAACTAGACTACAGAGTATAGCACAAAGCCATTAAGCAGAATGGGCATCGACACGTCTGCCACTCTGTCTTAATGGATCCATTTAATTTGTATCTACTCCTGCTATTGCTCATTCTCCTATAAGAATTCCCGAAGAACACATTGTAAAGGGTTCAATTGCGTGGTTGTTGTTGCTGTTGTAGTTGAAGAGATTCATTTGACTGTTAGAACAGTCTTGGGAGGGAGTAGCATAGTAGTTTGTAATGTAGTAGGCTGGAAGGAGAAGTTTGGATTCCAAGTTAGGGTAGAGTAGGTAGGAAAGCTCAATAAAGCTCAGCCTGTGAGCATGTAGTTAGTTGTTTTTAATTTTTGCAAAGTCCAGCAAACCAGACAGTCTAATCCTGGCTTGACTGTTTTTTCAATTTCTGTCTTAGAAGGTAGAGAAGAAGTCTGCTAGATAGTTTAATCCTAGCAGACATTAGTTTAGGTAGAGAAACTATGAGACCAACAGTTTAATCTGGTCTCATGGAGTAATAAGGGTGGAAATAGAGTAGGTTTATTTTCCTGTTTGTAAAAATTTGATGATGTAAAGGGTCTGCAAGTCCAAATGCACCAGAAGAAAAAATTTTAGGACTATAGTATGGGTAGGTAGTCTTTGGGAGAATGTTTACTGCTGATATAATGTCTTCATGGTTTGTGGCAGCTGATCCAAGAAAGAAAATGGATGGGTCAAGTACCAGGCATCTGGCCTACACCAAACATCACTCTCTAAATTCTTGACTCCTTCAAGAAGAAGCCATCCCCATGTGGAGCCACTGTTAGCCCCCTATGAATTTTTTGACAGGGGGCTAAAATGTTGTTTGAGCCTTCAAGGAATGCATTTCCTCTGAAAAGACATCATCCTTGAAGCCTCCTTGTGCCTTTTTCCTTTGATAAATCCTCACTGTTGTTTCCATGAGAAAAGCCTCTCTTTCTACGAAGAAGAATGCCCAAAAAGGCCTTTTCTCCCCTTCTAATTTTCCTCATTAACCCTCTAAATCTTCCCAAAACACTTTTTAAGCCTTCAAATATCCTTTTCTTGGTTTAATAGTCCCATTTTCCCTCTATCGAATCCGTCTTTCAGCCTCAAAAACCCTCTGTTTTGGCTAAAAAACCCATTTTCTACATATCACAGGCTAAGCCCCTTTCGGCCAGCCCCCTTAACCACTTCCCCTCCATGCACCTGGGTGCTGAGACCGAGCGCTAAACTGTGAAGAGCTTATCGCAATCGGAAGATGGAGCAGAGCCCGTTTCTTTTTTAAGTCAAAAACCTCTTATGCGATAGTGCTATTGTCTTATCGACTCCCGCAACGAGCTCTGTCGTTGATCTTAAAATATCTAACGGTCCATAACGAATCGCATCGCGCCCATCTCTCCTCCCCATTTTCCCTTCTGATCATATTTGAACCATCGAACTCCCCGCCAGATCCGACGGCTAGCGTGTAATCGCACCATCGCAGGCCCATTCCCGTCGCAATTGACCTCCGCTGATGGCCGATCCCCAATTCGATCTCCGCCGTTGATCTCGCAGGATCTGATGGCCCAGATCTCATCACCTCCCCTCCCATCACTCCAGTATTCCTTCCCACCGATCCAATATTCGCTGTCGATCTTGACCCGGATCGGACGGTTGGCGCTCAATTGCACCGTCGCCAATCGCAAAGTTTAAATGGTGCCACCCTCCGTCCCTTCCGATTGCGATCCACCGATCCAATCGTGACTGACCATTCAATCCAGATCCAACGTTTCATATCTAATCGCCTCCACCCATGCTGGGTCCCACCATCCAAGGGCCCTGTTTTCATTTCATTTGGCCCCTTTCCTTTGTATTTTGGCCAAAGGCTAAACCTTGGTGTTCAACACTAAAGATCATTCTTCCACCATTCTTTCACAGTTTCCACATGCCTTCAAAGCATCCTTCCGCCACCTCCCTGGATTTTATAATTGGTTCATTCTATTGTGCAAGGTTGTTACAGAGTGATGAATTCACTCTATGTTCCACAATTACAGTCACTGTGATTCTAAACACAGAGAGGTTATTACAGTACCGATCAGAGTAGCAGCAGAGATGGATTTTAGGGATTTAAGCCCGTAATTGAAGATTTAATGTGCTAATCCCGTGTTCAAAGGATTAGGGTGCAGTTTTAAGACTCAAGAGTGCACAAGAAATTCATATTAGCGCTACATAACAACAGAACGCGTTTTCTCCAGAGGTACACCTTCCTACAACAGTCTCCATGCCTCCTCGAGCCCAGAAACAGTTAATTACTTTGACAGAAACTTCTTAAAGACTGTCAGGACTGCAGTTATGGAAGCATGGAGACCTGAAGACCTTTCAGTCACCTTACTTGCTTCAGAAGAAAAAACAGAGGGCCTTACAGCCAGAAAGGACTCCAAAGAAACATCAGAGGTCAAATAGCGACCTGACAGAGACTCTGAACCAGACTACAGAGTACAACACAGAGCCATTAAGCAGAATGGGAGTCGAAACGTCCGCCACTCCGTCTTAATGGATCCATTTAATTTGTATCTACTCCTGCTATTGCTCATTCTCCTATAAGAATTCCCGAAGAACACATTGTAAAGGGTTCAGTTGCGTGTTTGTTGTTGTTGTTGTAGTTGAAGGGATTCATTTGACTGTTAGAATAGTCTTGGGAGGGAGTAGCAGAGTAGTTTATAATGTAGTAGGCTGGGAGGAGAAGTTTGGATTGTAATCAGCCATTGAAGTCAGTGTATGTGACTAGTTTTGCATCAATTAATCAAGAAAATTTCAAAGGATCCTGATCTATTACTACAGGTGATGTTTTCTCTAACACTGTTTATTACATTTTTCATGCTATTCATTGGTCTTCTGGTATGCATCAGAAATATAGCATAGGATTTACCCTCGCATGGTACCCTATGTTTCTGCTCTCCCTACCTTCAATGTTTTCCACTGATTGTGAATCTAAGAGTAAATTCATGTGGTTTAACCAGTGTAGCAGATGTTATTTCCTGCTAGCTGATGTGTGAACTCGGAGCTTGCTGCTTGGTTGTTTCTTGCTGGTGTTAAAGCAGGGAAGGTTAAAAGTCCTTCTCCGATCTATAGACCCTAGCTCTGTGTTAAAACTTATCTCTGTTTTTCCCTTGGAGCATGCTAAAGCAGACCTGGAGTTAAATGACCTCTGGTCCGATCTATAACCTACCCCTTTGTCCCTCCATTGATAGTTGCCTATGAGTATGTCAAAGCAGGTCTGGAGTTAAATGACCTCTGACCTAATCTATAGACAGAAATTGGTTTTCTTTCCTTCTTTCACCTTACCTCTTAATGTTCCATTCCACCATCTATCTAAAAGATCCTTTAGTATAGATGACTTGCCCTCTGAAAGCCTTGGCTAGTTGTTAGCAAGTAATCTCCTTTCATGACTCCATAGCCCAATGGATGGCACATTCTTGACTCATTTTCTTTTGCTGAAACATCCTACTGCTCTGCTCCTTTCCTCCCATTATGTTCTCAGTTGATGATCTCATGAACAACGCAACAACCAACCACATCATTTAAACCCCCACTCGTGCTTCATACCTAGCCTAATATCTCATTTTGAGCTTCAGAGATATATATCATTCTTTGTTTTATGGAGAGATCCCTCTCCGGATCCAGGAGGGATAGATCCTAGGATCCCAAAGTGGTTTGATGTTGTCTTATCTTTTGGTATTTCCAAATCTGCCAAAACATAGGAACCCCAACAATGTATACACTAGAAGACTTCAAAGTTTTCCGTCTCAACAGAAGGCTTTGCTATCTGCCATCGGTGGGGCTGATCCTGCTGATTTGAGCCTTATCACTTTCAACTTGGAGAATTTTGTCCCACGTCTCCCTCACTAGCTTGCGCTCATCATCCAAATTGGCATTAATGGAATGAATATCCAATGAGCAGTCGTGGACGAGGGTGCGTCTACATGCGTCATGTCATCTGCCTGCTGGAAAGCTATTGGTTCTCCAACTCTGAATTCATCTCCAAATGATCTTGAATCATTTTATGGAAGGGAATCTAAACCTCTTGGTGTTCTTGCTAGTTTTACCGATTACTCTAGAAGGGAAAACAATCAACATCAAGGTTGAAGTAGTTGATGCCAAGCTCAATTACAATATTCTCCTCGGTGGCAGTTGGACCCATGCCATGTTGTGTTTTTCGTCCACTCTCTTTCGTGTTTTGCAATTTTTGCACGAAGGAAATATCATTACTGTCGATCAGTTGTGGTTCTTCACCTCTTCTTCCGATAACAACGTTTCATACATAGATCAAATTCCTACGCCTTAAAAGAGCATAGGGCTGGGTCTCTTCAAAGATCCTGCCCTCATGGGTATTTTTCCTCTTCCTCCACCTAACACTATTTAGGTTAATATGATCCCCAGGTCTGATGATCTGTGGATCATCCCTTCACCCAAGAAGATTTATTCATTTAGAGATTCGATACTGTTAAGTCTGATCGAGATTGATTATTGTGAACTTATTTCGGCTTTGGGTCTTCCACCTCCTGATCATGCTCCTTTGGGCATGTCTCTTGATACTTATTCTCAATCCCCCTGGCTTAGCGATTCAGATTCGCCCGATCCCTTGAGAGAGATATTTCTTTCTGATGAGGCCATCGTGCAAACTATGTCTCTCGAGGATCCTTCTTGGGACGATAGTCATCATCATTCCTCATTCATGCCTACCCTTGGGCCATGTCTACGTGTCTCAAGAGGTTTGCTTCTCAGGTTCCTTCTCATCCACTTAAAATGCCTATTCTGACACACGAAGTCTTTACGGAACGTAACTTGAGTAACATCACACAAACGATGCCTATCGACATTTCCGTCAAACTGGGAATTTTCAAGAACATCCATATTGGGGCGACCTGTTCTCCCGATGAGGTTCAGGTCTATACTAGTCTCTTTCACGATTTTCACAACATTTTTTCATGGTATTACGAAGAGATGCCAAACATCGATACAAGTATAATGGTGCATGAGATTCCTACCTATCCTGGTGTGAAGCCTGTTCGCCAGTGTCTTCATCCTGTGCACCCTAGAAAGGCTGCCACTATTAAGGGAGAAGTTGAAAAACTTCTTAAAGCTGGTTTTATCTATCTGATTCCCTTGACAGAATGGGTTTCCAATATTGTTCTTGTAGATAAGAAATAGGGTACCATTCGTGTTTGTGTTGATTACCGTGACATTAACCATGCTTTCCCTAAGGATAATTATCCTACTCCTTTTATTGATCAAATCATTGATGATTGTGCTGGGAGTGAGATTTTTTCCCTTATGGACTAGTTTTCTGGGTATAACCAGATTAAAATTCTTCTGAATGATCAACATAAGACCACATTTATCTTTCCTTGGGGTACTTTTTCTTATAAAAAGCTCCCTTTTGGTCTGAAAAATGTCGGGGCTACATTTCAGCAAGCAATGTTATATTATTTCCACGATATCAAGCACATTGTTCAGCCTTATCTGGATGACCTTCCATCTCATTTGGCTAAGCATAAAGGCCATCCTGATCATCTCCATCAGATTTTTCTTCGCTTTCGATGCTATAACATCCGGCTAAATCCACATAATTGTGTCTTATGCATTGACTCCAGTAGACTCTTAAGGTTTATTGTTTCCAAATACGAGATTCGTCTTGATCAACTCAAAGTTGAAGCTATCGTTAATATCCCCTCTCGTTCCTCCTTACATCAGCTACAGAGTCTGTAGGGGGAAGCTAACTTCCTACGCCGTTTACGCGATTACTGAAGCAAGGCGTCCCGTTCCTCTAGGATGAGATTGCCCAAAAGTCCTTTGATGCACTAAAGACGTTGCTCATCAATGCTCCTCTGTTGCATCCTCTAAATTATCATCGCAATTACTCCCTCTATTTGGCAGCTACATTCAGCACGATTACCATGGTTTTGGTACAAGATGATGATGATGGTGACGAGAATGTCATTTACTATCTGTCTCGTAACCTTCTCAATACTGAAACGCGATATGCACATGTCGAGAAGTTAGCGTTGGATGTTGTTCAAGTTGTTCAACATTTTCGTCACTATATTCTGTTGCGTAAAGTGACTGTGATTTCTAATTGCAATGATCCGGATCTTGGGGGGAGGCCCCCAAGATCTAAAAAGTTGAAATGGATGAACCAGATCTGCAAAATTACAATGCCAGAGAAAAAAAAAAAAAAAAAGAACACAAATAAAATAAAACCACAAAGAAACTTGTTTTATTAAAACAAAGAATAATTGTAGAAGCTACATTGTGGCGGACCATCTGTCCTTTTACAAAGTGAGGCTTGTTATTTATAGCCTTTTTTTGAGATATAATACCATAGGTGGATACCATGGGCCAATACCATGGGTAGATACCACTTACAATACCATGGGTAAATCCCATGTGTGGATGAATACCATTGGTGGATACATACCATGGGTCACTTACAATACCATGGGCAAATATATATCATGGGTGGATAAATACCATGGATCGATGCCATTTACAATACCATGGGTGGATGGATAACCTGGGTAGATGAATACCATGGGTTGATGCCATTTTCCATTTGGATCATTCCTCCCTCCTTAAGAAGAAATGGTCCCCATTGCGTGAATTTCCCTCCGGAGAAGCCTTTTTTGAATATGTAGAACCACTGAAGAGAAGGTTTTTGTATAGTTAACCCATAACCGTGATGAACGAAGATCCGAGGATAGAGATACCCTGTAATGCTTGTGACCTACTGTGATATTGACAGTGTGCGGCATAGCAAATGGACTTCGATGAAGTGTGGGTTTGTGGATGAACCAAAACCATGACAAACGAAGATCCAAGGATAGAGATACCCTGTAATGCTTGTGACCAACTGTGTGACTAACAGTGTGCGACCTAGCAAATGGACTTCGATGAAAAATATTTTGTGTGGTTGACCCATAACTGTGATGCTGATTGTTGATGAAGTGGCAGGTGCCTACATAGCTTGGGGTGGGAGGGCACGTCTCCAAATAACCCAAGTCGAACGCTGCTATGTTGAAACTGATGAATGTGAAGCAGGTGCCTACTAAAGTGGGGTGGGAGGGCACGTCTCTAAAGGGAACCCACTCCGAATGCTGCTCCAGATTTAAAATGAGCATAACTCGGTCAATATAACTCGGAATATTTATTATAACCTATTTTTGGAAATGGAATGATCATTCTGCATCTTCTCACGTGTTTGAAACCACTATATTGAGACTCTAGACTCTTAGATTCGCACTGGAACTATCTCGCCATCACAAAATTTCTGAAGAAAAAAAAAATAGTTGATTTTAAATCAACGATAACTCCCACATTCGGACTCCGATTCGACCAATTTTTTTTTTGAACTTGGGTGATTTTTCAAGAGGAGATCAGATATATATCCATTCTTCTAAAATTTTACACTGAAAATTGTGAAAAATGATAGGAGATTTGCCGTCCATGAATTGTCGTCAGAAAAATTGCTTCAACATTGTTGATTTTGAATCAGCGATATCTCCCTCATCCGAACTCCAATTTGGCCGATTTTTTTTTTGAATTTGAGTATTTTTTTGCAAGGAATCCAGATCTGGTCTTTTTTTTTGCAAATTTTTCACCAAAAGTTTCAGATCTGATCTGAAAACTCGCCGCCCAAAAACATTCATGGATTTTGCTAAAGATTGCTGCAAAACATTGAAACTGATATATGTTTCAACCCTCATTCCCATGGAGGCGTAACCTGAATCTGATACCACTGATCCAGATCTTGGGGGGGAGGCCCCCAAGATCTAAAAGTTGAAATGGATCTGACAAGATCTGCAAAATTAGAATGCCAGAAAAAAAGAGAGAACACAAATAAAATAAAACCACAAAGAAACTTGTTTTATTAAAATAGAGAATAACTGTAGAAGCTACATTGTGGTGGACCATCTGTCCTTTTACAAATTGAGGATTGTTATTTATAGCCTTTTTTTGAGATACAATACCATAGTTGGATACCATGCGCCAATACCATGGGTAGATACCACTTACAATACCATGGGTAAATCCCATGTGTGGATGAATACCATTGGCGGATACATACCATGGGTCACTTACAATACCATGGGCGAATAAATATCATGGGTGGATAAATACCATGGGTCGATGCCATTTACAATACCATGGGTGGATGGATAACCTGGGTAGATGAATACCATGGGTTGATGCCATTTTCCATTTGGATCATGCAACCCTATGAATTACATATTGACTCGTCAATTGCTAGGGGGCATGTACTCGAAGTGGATTTTCATTCTCCAAGTGTTCAATTTGGAGTTCACTACTGCCAAGTTGACAAAGTCATTAGTCTTTGTATATTTGATCTGCTCTCTCGCTTCCAATTCTACCCCGCCTGGTTCTAAGGAACGCATTCCGAACGACACACTTTTTTTTATTAGCACCCTCAATCCTTGGTACAGTGATATCATCGTATATCTTCAAACTTCTACCTTCCAATCTGAGTTGATGAAGGATGCTTATTGACGCATCCGTCATCAATTGCAACCTTATCTCATAGTCGAAGATACACTCTACTGCATCGAAGTTGATTCCATTCTCCGTTGGTGTTTGAATCTCGAGGAGGCTGAAAAGGCCTTGAATGATTGTCAAAGTGGTGTCTATGGCGGTCACATGTCTGTTTATGATACTGCACAGAAATTCTTCGTGCTGGGTATTTCTGGTCCACCATTTTTAAAGACTGCATTATTGCTGTCCGTAAGTGCCATGATTGCCAGATATATTAGCACAAGATATGCACGCTGCCTTCCCATCTCCACCCTGTCATTACCATTGGTCCCTTTGCAAAGTGGGACATTGATTTTATGACGTGTAACCCTTACTCATCCGGGAAGCATTCTTATATCATCGTAGTCGTTGACTACTTCACCAAATGGGCCGAAGCAGTGCCTACACTTACCATTGATGGTAAGACAACAACACAGTTTCTATTCAATCATGTCATTTCTAGGTTTGGTGTCCCTCAAGCCATTGTTACCGATCATGGTTCCCATTTTCCGCATTACAAGGTGGTGGAGTTAACTTCGAAGTTGGGTCTACGTCACGACAACTCAACGTCGTACTATCCTCACACCAGTGGCTAGGTTGAAGCCGTGAACAAAATTCTCATCACTATGCTTCAACGTATGATTGGGATGCATAAATCAAGCTAGCCTCTCATGTTGTTTTCAACTCTTTGGGCGTACCGAACCTTAGTGAATGATGCAACTAGATTCACTCCATTCCAGCTTATCTATGGTTTGGAAGCTACCCTTCCGATTGAATGTGAAATACCTTCGCTCAAACTAGCTGTTGAATTGTTTCCGAATACTTCACCATAAGAAGAGTGTCTTCTCTATTTAGAAAGGCTGGATGAAACTCGTTGCTTTGCTTCTCTGTTCATTGAAGCAAAGAAAAAGCGGTTCAAAGCTCATTTTGACTAGTTGATTCCCCCTCGCTCCTTTATAGAAGGAGACCTCGTCCTCTTGTATGACCAAGCTCACGATAAGCTGGGGGCAGGAAAATTTCAACCCATGTGGCATCGGCCCTACATTGTTAAAAAAAATTTGCAGAATGGGGCTTATGAGATTATTGATTATGAAGGTCATGCTTTGGATCAACCCAGAAATGGGTTGTATCTTAAAAATTACTATGCATGAGTCATTCGTGCATGTTTTTGTACATAGGTGTTTTTCATTTTTGTACATTTTTGGCTTGGTGTGCTTTGCGAGCGTTTTCTTGCTTGTTGGATCATTGCTTATTGTGCATATGTCTATTACCCCTTATGTCAGTTTCGTGGATGGTGCTTCTCACAGTACCCAGAACTTGTCTTCAGCAGACTGGGTGATTTATGATCCTGCTGGTGAGTTGATAGACCTTACAAACTACAAACATTTTCGTTGAATATAGTGTTGTTATTGAACTATTAACTGAGGCCATTACCCTCGACATTCGTACATTGATTGTTAACCTGGACTCACAGCTTGTTGTTCTTCAAATTAATGGACATTATTATGTTAGAAACCCTCACATCTTAAGGTTTTATTTGCGTGTTCATTTACTGAAAAGACATTTTTATTACATTACATATAAACATATTCCTAGATGAATGAATGCATTAACTGATATAGTATCTAACATTGTATTAGATAGACATTTGCATAATTTGTAAAAATTCATCATCACATGACAAGATACATACAAGAATATATATATATATCAAGTTTTTGCATCCGTGTGCATCATAAGTTCAAAAAATATGTATGTTTCGGTTACATCCTGAGACATCATCTCTCTCAAAAAATATGCGGAAATAAAACCTAGGTGTTTACTCGGTGTGACACTCATGATAACACGTCACTGCCCATACAAGCTTCCTCAGCAAGCGATAAACACGGTTTGACACCCTTATAGTGTGTCTCTGGTATGCGCAAGGAACATCATTGAATCATGCATAGTCCAGGATCCCACAGAAGATTCCCTCTAGGTTTCATATGATTTCATCCTCCTCACCTCCCTCACCATGAGGGGCCACATCAAAGTCGCAAGGAATCCACTGTGCTATCGGGGACATACCTGCAGGTCTCTCTAGGCCAACATCTGCAATTACAAGGATTAATGTCAAAACATGCATAACAAAAAATCATAATACTTCTAAAAATAAAAAATGAGTCTTACCCAGTACTTCATCCCAATCCTCTCCTTCTAGGAGCGGGAGATCTTCATCACTAGTGAAATCTGTGCTAGAGTAGGGTCAGTCCTCCACGACAATCAACTGTCGGCGGAGCCACTCAAGGAACTCTAGTCTCTAGGACATCTGTTGACCGCCCCCTGACCTTGGCATCAAAGCTGCCCAACAGGCCATCCGTGGCTTCTGGGTTGGTGGTGTCGGAACTATTACCTCCTGATGTTGGAATATTGGTAACCATTCCAAGATGAACAATACTAATATGGACCCATAGTCGAACTACTTCAGCTTGGTTTTCTTTCATTTTGTCAATTGATGCTTCATGTTAATTGTTACCACCTCTGCCCAGTTGTAGAGGGTCGGTGTCATGCAATCTACAACAAGATGTAGTTGTGTTTTTGTGGCCTCGTGCGGAGCCTGAAATCCAACAACTCGTGTGATGGTGTGCAACACTACCCTTAGTGCTAACTCCGGAATAGTTTGGATATCCACTTTTCCAATTCCCAATCCTTTCCTTGCCCCTGGGCACACCCTGTCAATAACCATAATCATGTTCTCCATTGAGGGCCCGATGTAATATTCCTAAATTAGCCTAAAGCTAATTGGAATATTAAATTTTTGTTTTGTCACTTAGATAGGTGAATAAGTGGGTAGGGAGACCCATAAATCTCTTTATTGTGAATAAAACCACTTATCATGTGAAAGTGGATCATCTTTCCAGCTCAATAAAGCACTGTATGGTGTGAACAGGGGCTAAAACATGTGTACTGGGTCAACTTTGATCAAATCAACAGCGTTGTCATGGAGGAGTGGACATTAATCAAGGGACAACGCAGTTTTAGATGGAGACACATTGCATGGAAGTAGTGTCATTAGTGGATGGGGCTTAGGGTTTGGAAGATCATGTCTTATAAAAGGAAGAGGATTGCAGCCATATTATTCATCTTGATTTATTTGATATTTTGATATATGGTATGTTTAGACATACAACTTCCATCAGTTGTTTAGCTAAGATTGCATGTGTTGTTTAGCACAGGGTGTTCCTGATTGGGAATCCCACTTCTTCCATTGAGAAGCTCTTGGAGGATTTTGCACTATACTTCCACAATCAGGCATTTGGCCAAGCTTCAGTCTCATGTACAACATAGTTTTGTTTAGAGTTGGGTTGTGTTGTAGGGGTGTAGCAGTGGAGGAGAGAAATCTCCAATTTCTGAGCTTATTTTCCAGTGAGGGGACCAACTCTTCACCTATTGAGTTTATTGGATGTTTTTTCAGCTAATAGATCATTCCTTCAACCCCATATCAGCAGTAATTCCCAAGGAGTGGGTAATTCAGGCAACATAAATGCAGTGGGCAACTCAAAAAAGGCCAAAATTCCAAACTTAAAATATGGCCAAACCATTTCTGGGTCTTTCTAGGTTTGTTGATTTGAATACGTGGTTAAAAGCACAAATCATTCTGAGCACTCTAACAGCCTTCTGTACATGTTTCTTCTCCTCAGTAGCAACAGTTTCTAACAGCAGTAGCAGTGGCAGCACAACATTTCCAGTGCTTGGTTTCTTTAGTGTATTTTAGCCATCTTGTGGCTTGAGTGCATTCCTTTTGGAGCAATGTGTAATTTCATTTTCTATTATATATAATGATATGGCTCTGTTTTTTTCTACTCATAGATTATGATGTCTTAATGTAATTTCGAGTTGCAGCATATTTCCGGCATTTTCCAGATTTTAGCGCTATGTTTCTGTTTTGATTTATTTGGAATGCTGTATATGTTCTATATTCCTGTCTTTTCCATTTTGGAATATTACAGTGGTATCAGAGCATAATCTTGGCTCATCCTGTGTAGTTCAACCATTACATCATCTAGGGAGGCTTCTCATAGGAAGGGAAAGATCTACAGAGGAGATGAAGGCAAACCCTCATTTACAGGAGGAAAAGAGTTCTCAAAACTTCTTCCTCAAACTATGAAGTGCATTAGCAAAGACATCAAAGAGATGAGAATGGAGAGGTGGAGAGATTCTCCAAGAGGGCTTGCACATGAAGAAAGCTCCAGATTTTCACATTATGGGTGTGATCATTCAGCTACACCATCATATCTACAATGTGGCACCATGCCTAGGTGTAATGTTCCCACTTAGCCTTAACTAAGAGGAACATTCAATTTTGTTTTAATTTATATTTCATGAATAAATTAATAAAGGAGGACATGTAAAACTCCTAAAAAGTCTGAATAAATCAATGCCCATGTTAACAAAGACAAATCGGGGCCATGTAAATAATCACTTGCAGTTGTGAAAGAGGTTTGAGCTAAAGACTGGGTCAACCTTGACCAAATCAACATCGCTGTCTAGGTTCATTGCATCTCCAAAAGGGACAACGCAGTTCTAGAGGGAAGCCTCTCATGTGAAAAGGGCTAACTCATAAAGATGGTTTAGGGTTTGCAAAAGCTTTCTCATCTTATAAAAGGAGAGGGAGGGCAGCAAGAGAAGGTTGTTGCTTGATCATATTTCTGAGTATTTGTCTGCTTAGACAAATACCATTCTCTGTTGTTTAGTGGAGGATTGTATCTGGAATTCCTATGCAGGGATTTCACCTCTTCATTTGAGGATTCAAGGAGGAAAGTTCGTTGAATTGAACCACTATTAGGCTTGAATCCAAGCTCCATCTTACATTACAACGCTGCTCATCTTGAGGGCTGAGTTGTCTTGTGAGCTTCAGCAAGTGGGAGTCTAGATCTGTAGAGATCTAGTGTATTTTTGGGAGCCTCTTCTCATGGAAGGTGTTCTTTAACCTCCTGAAAGAGTGTCTCTTCTTCTTGTACTCCAGATCTGCAATTTTACAGTATTTTTTTGTGTCATTTGAGCTACAGCGTTGTCCCATTGAGTAAAGTGTGTTATTTCTGTATGAGGGTTTACATGGTGTCTTTCTCATAGTTTAGATCAGATATCTCTTGTGCTGGGCTTTGCTTTCCACTTAGTGATCCATGGATTAGCTTGCTGATCTATGTTCTGTTCAGATCTGATCCAATGTAATGAAATGTTATATTCAGAAAGTTACTGCAGCAGTTTCCATATCTGCAACTTGTTTCTCAGATCTACTCTTATTCATGCATGCTTTTGTCAAAATTCCAAGTGGATCTTAAAGAGAAAAATATATAGTTTCCAGATCTGATATAGATCTGATGTTTTATCCACATATCTGTCCTAGATCTGAGTTGTAACTTCTAGCTGCTGAAGCTCCTCAAAAATAACGTTGTTGAAGTATTTCTGCAAATATACATGTGTTCCTGCTCTCTTTTCTAAAGATTTATTGTTGTATTGACTCATGCATTCTACTATATAATGAAAGGGCTTTATCATAATGATGATTTGCTGCTGTATGACTGAAATATAAGTATCCTTGATGTTCTCCTCTGAAAATTTGCTAAAACTGCGCAATTCCTGAAGCAGTGCTTGCATTTTGCTGCAGCCTTCCTCTTTGGGTGCTTTTTAGCTAGTCAAGATTTTGGGAGATTTGTTTAATGAGTCTAAACTGATTTTTTTTTATGAAACTCCATATATAAGTCTCATACAGCATACATAAGAGGAAACAAGTCCTGATATGTGTTATTTTTGCACAGTTTTACTTATACAGTGTTTTTGTTGAGCACCTTGTTGAATTTCCTGAAAAAAGGATCATTACAGTGGAATCGGAGCTCCACTCTTGGCATAACCTGTGCTTGCCATTGGAGCACCAATCATGCTACACTCCAAAGAAGAATATCCTCCCACTAAGAGGGAGAGGAGGTACAAAATTAGAAGTCATAAAAAGTATGACCCCACCACTGATGGCCCTGATAAGGGTCAAGACAAGGGGAAAGCCCCTGAATCTGTGAATGATAAGGATAAGGAAGCAGAGGAGTTTGCAAAAACTATCTTGGAGACTATGCAAGATCTTTCCAAGGAGATAAAAGAGATGAGGGTGGATAGAATGAGGGAGTCCCTTGGGAGATTCCATCAAGGAGAGAGTTCTGAAATATCTCATTATGGAACTGGTCAACCTGTGAGCTTGCCACAAGTCCCACAGGCCTCCCAATGCTCTACTATGCCTACCTTCTTGGCTGTAGAAAATGAGGGACCACAAGAACCAACCTCCCTGGAAGGTTACTTTGTGGAATATGACTCACAAAGTCATAGGTTCAAGGATAACCTGAGCTTTCAAGACTTTTGCCATCTCAAGGACCGGAGGAGGCCATGGCAGCAGTACAGAGATGGAGGTTTCTTCCAAGGGAGACACCATACTATGGGCAGGTTCTTTTTGCCAAAATTCAATGGGTCATCCTCTTGTTCTGCCAAATCATGGGTGGAAAAGTTGGACATCTATTTCTAGTTGAATAAAGTCCCCGAAGTAGAAGCCATTAAGATTGTTGCGTTGAAGTTTGAGGGTGAAGCCCACAACTGGTGGTTTCGTGGACTATCTACATTGGGACACATCAATGTGTCTACATATGCTGATTTTACTAGAAGACTAGTGGAGATATTTGATCGAAAAGATCCCGAGGCACCTTTTATAAGCCTGGAAAAGCTGAAGCAGATACGAGATGCAGAGGCCTATATCTCTGAATTCCTGAGATTTTCAGTAATGGTCTCTGATCTATCTGTAGCAAGGAGAGTCTACATGTTCATTGATGGACTGGAGGAACCTTTGCATGGGTTGGTTAATTCTACCAAGCCCATCACTTTGCATGATGCCATTAAGAGAGCTAGAGATCTCCAAGATGCCTTGCCAAGAGAAAAGGAAACTTTCCAAAGAAAAGCTCCTCATTCTTCTAAGGGGAAAGAAGGGAAAGCTGCTCCACCCAAGGAGAGCTCACTGAAGAAGCCTCTTGACCTTGATCTCCGGAACGAGTTGAGGAAGAAGAGATTGTGTTTCACTTGTAAAAAGCCATGGGTACCGCGACATAGATGTGTTGCTGGAAGGGCACACTATATAGAAGTCTTCTCAGATTTTGAGGAGGAAGATAGGAATGAAGGACCTAGGAGGGGTCACAACACTGGTGATGATGAGGAGAAAGATAAATCACCATCCAGAGGTGAAGATGGAGCCTTTGCTCCAACAAGTGGGACTCTTGCCTCTTTGAGAGGAGTGCCTAAGTACTTGACCCTGAAAGTACAAGGCTCAATCATGAACCAGAGAGTGTCTATTCTGATTGACAGTGGGGCTACCCAAAACTTTATTGATGCTCACATTGTGCAAAGGAGAGGAATCCCCACTGACACTTTTGATGGGTTTTCTATTTTGGTCCCAGGAGATAGAACCATGCAATGCATGAAATATGTCCCATCACTTTCTGTCACTATGGGATCCTACACCTTGGTGGACCATTTCTTTGTAGTTGACATACCAGTCACCAATATAATGTTGGGTGTCCAGTGGTTTACTACCTTGGGGAAGGTTACCACTGATTAGAAGGCCTTGCAAATGTAGTGGGTAGACTTTAAGAGTGGGAAACCACAAATAATTCAAGGCATGCACACTTATCCTGCACCTGATGTTTCCACACAAACAACAGAGATGGATTTGCACAGTGGAAGAAAGGATCTCACAATTCCTTCTCTCATGTTTGTGAGGATGCTGAAAGGAACATTTCTACCTCATGGCAAGCCATTTCGAATTCCATTAGATTCTGATCATGTGGGGGAAGCCTCACAAAATGCTGCTCCAAGCATAGACCAAGCAAGGATTGGAGCAATGAAAGAGAAGGCCACAACGCTGTGGGAGGAAGGAAAGGGGAGGATCAGCCTCCCAACAAACAAATTTGGCATGCATAATGTCAAAGAAGCAATTAGAAACAAGGCAAGCACCACCATAGATGTATCAGCAATGCTGTCATTGTTGAGTTGTGTGGATCCATATTAGAGATCTCAACTCCTTGTGGAGTACTCCAAATATCTTCACACCGGGATGATATTAGATGGAATGAAGCAAGGGGGAGGCTATGTGGTCCATGAAGGGGTCATCTATCATCTTGGTAAAGTATTCTTGTCTCAAGCATCCAAGCTTAAGCAAGATACTACAAAGAGCACACAAAGAGTTCCTTTCCAGCTATATGCAGTCAGCAAAGATCTACACCCTAATCATGAGGAGTTTTGATTGGGAGGGTACGAAGGAGGAACTACATCAACACTATGATTGGGAGGAACTACATCAGCACTTAAAAGAATGAAATAGTTATGAGGAGATGGAGAAGCCAAGGGACTCTATGCAGGAGTCATTTCAGCCATCTCTTCCATCTCTTAGAAGAGGAGAAATTCCCATGCCCAAATCCATGTGTGTGGGAGACTTGAATGGTAAAGAATCTGATCTTATGGAGCATCTTTATTTTTCTAATTTGACATATTCTCTTACCATATGTATGCAGGCCATAGCTCCTACAAGGAGTGATATTACATGCAGATCTCATGGCATTGATGAGGCCAATAAAAATTCTAAATCTGGCCACTCCCTTGAGGTGCAAAGGGAGATTCTCTATCATGATGGTTGCTTCCCAAAGGCGCCTAACTTGGGTATCACTTTTAGCCATGTCAAAGTGACCCATGAAGCCAAGATGTGGTGGGATTACCACTTACCACACTCAGATCTACTCAAGCAAAGGAGTGCATTGCATTGGTATCTTATGTGGGATTGTGACCCACCTCCTCAAGTGCAAATTTCAGTTTTCATATATGTGATTTTGCTTCCATACATAGATGATATATTGGTATTGTTTATGGGTTTGTATGGGCAAAGAGTGGGTAGTTTATATGTACCCCATGGGATGGAAATTCATCTTGTACTTCATGATACATGTTTTATATGTGATATTGCTTCACCTATGTTTATTTCTGTTGAGTTTTACACTCCTGAAGGGATCGCCTGTGCCCCTATCATGTTAGCCTTGGAGGAGAAATTTTTGATGTATTGGCTTAACGAGCACTTGGCCCATGATAAAATCTTGATCCTTGATGGTACCATCAATGGAGGAGGAGAAGAACTACAACTCTTACCCTATCAGTTGCTTGAGGACAAGCAACATTTTGGATGGGAGAACTATAATTTTCCCACTTAGCCTTAGCTAAGAGGAACATTCAATTTTGTTTTAATTTCTGTTTCATGAATAAATGAATAAATGAGGACATGTAAAACTCCTAAAACGTCTGAATAAATCAATGCCCATGTGAAAAAAGACAAATCAGGGCCATGTAAATAATCACTTGCAGGTGTGAAAGAGGTTTGAGCTAAAGACTGGGTCAACCTTGACCAAATCAACAACATTGTCTAGGTTCATTGCATCTCCAAAAGGGACAGCGCAGTTCTAGAAGGAAGCCTCTCATGTGAAAAGGGCTAACTCATCAATATGGTTTAGGGTTTGCAAAAACTTTCTCATCTTATTAAAGGAGAGGGAGGGTAGCAAGAGAAGGTTGTTGATTGATCATATTTCTGAGTATTTGTCTGCTTAGACAAATACCATTCTCTACTGTTTAGTGGAGGATTGTATCTAGAATTCCTATGCAAGGATTTCAGCTCTTCCTTTGAGGATTCAAGGAGGAAATTTTGTTGAATTGAACAACTATTAGGCTTGAGGCCAAGGTCCATCTTACATTACATCGTTGCTCATCTTGAGGGCTGAGTTGTCTTGTGAGCTGCAGCAAGTGGGAGTCTAGATCTGCAGAGATCTAGTGTATTTTTGGGAGCCTCTTCTCATGGAAGGTGTTATTTAACCTCCTGAAAGAGTGTCTCTGCTTCTTGTACTCCAGCTCTGCAATTTTACAGTAGTTTTCTGTGTCATTTGAGCTATAGCACTGTCCCATTGAGTAAACCGCATTATTTCTGTATGAGGGTTTACATGGTGTCTTGTTCATAGTTTAGGTCAGAGATCTCTTGTGTTGGGCTTTGCTTTCCACTTGGTGATCCATGGATTAGCTTGATGATATATGTTTTGTTCAGATCTGATCCAATGTAATGAAATTTTATATTCAGAAATTTACTGCATCAGTTTCCAGATCTGCAACTTGTTTCTCAGATCTACTCTTATTCATGCATGCTTTTGTCAAAATTCCAAGTGGATCTTGAAGAGAAAACTATATAGTTTCCAGATATATAGATCTGATTTTTTATCCACATATCTGTCCTAGATCTGAGTTGTAGCTTCCAACTGCTGAAGCTCCTCAAAAATAACGTTGTTGAAGCATTTATGCAAATATACATGTGTTCCTGCTCTCTTTTCTGAAGATTTATTGTTGTATTGACTCATGCATTCTACTGTATAATGAAAGAGATTTATCATAATGATTATTTGCTGCTGTATGAATGAAATATAAGTCTCCTTGCTGATCTCCTCTGAACATCTGCTAAAACTGTGCAATTCCTGAAGCAGTGCTTGCATTTTTCTGCAGCCTTCCTCTTTGGGTGCTTTTTAGCTAGTCAATTTTTTGGGAGATCTATTTAATGAGTCTAAAATAAAAAAAAATTGATGAAACTCCATATATAAGTCTCATACAACATAAATAATAGGAAACAAGTCCTGATCTATGTTATTTTTTCACATTTTTACTTATACAACGTTTCTGTTGAGCACCTTGTTGAATTTCCTGAAAAAGGATCATTACACTAGGGTCATAACAAGAGATATGGAGGAAGGAGATGTACCAAAGGAGGAGACTCTTGGTGACTATATTCAAGAGTATGAATCTCAAACTCAAATATTTAGAGATCATCTAAACTTCCAAGGGTTTTGTAAGATCAAGGAGAATAGAAGACCTAACAACCATGATAGAAGCAAGTAGCATGATGTGGGTAGATTATTTCTATATGTTACACTGAAATTCACCATGATGTTTTAGTGTCTATATGAGTTCATCATTATTCATATATTACTCCCTTAGTAGCCTACAACATCAAAGTTCCTAAAATCAAGTCTTGAAATTGAGAGAAAAGCTCATAAAAGTCTTTAAAACACTTGTACCGAACTTTCTCTTAACATTGCCTGCGATGCCGCACCTATTTTTTCTAAATCATGCGGAGCTAAATGCACTTTTTCTTCATTAAAAGTATGGACCCCTATAAAAGGTAAAATGAAGGCGGAAAGTAACATTTAGAAGCCCAACAGTCAAATCTAGAAGCTTCTAGAAGCAATTATCCAGTCGAAGGTTCGCTCCTATCATGTATGTTCATTCCTCCATTATGGGAGCCTACCCCTTGGTTTATGGAGCTTAATCCCTTTAAAAGAGGATTCTATCCCCTCTTATGTGGAGCTGTAACCTCTTCTATTTTCCTATAATTTGAAGCCATAGTGCAGCCTCAAAGGGAGTTAGACTTGGAGAATTTTTGAGGATAAATGTTGTAGAAACTCAAACTCTCTTAATTAATCATTATGTGGGAATGATTACATACCCATGTGCATTTTAGCTGAGAGAGTGCAAAGCTTGTCAGAGTAAAGGAAACGCCTGTTCCAAACCCCAGGAAGGCATGTACAACATCAAGGCGGACATAGTTGTAAGGCTCTTTCTTCATCAAAGTTAATACAAATAAAACCCATTTTCTCAATGAGTTCTTTAATTAAGTAGCTTGTTTATCATGTTTTATCAATGAGTTATTTAATTAATTAGCTTGTTTCTTGAATTCCTTGATCATCTTGATAGATATATAATTCATGAATTAGTTTATACTATGCAGGTGCTATTGATTTTTTCCATGTTTGTGATTGCAGATCTTTGAAGACGACTCTTTCAAGCAACTGGAAAGAAGATCATTACAAACAACACTGGATCACAGGTAGGTCTTCAAAACCTCTGTTGTGGCTAATTCTGAATTGAATATTATCTAGAGAAAATAGTTTTTGTTTGTCTGTTTGTTGCTAGCTGTCCGTAGGAAACTTGGGAGGTCTATCTTGTCAACAAGAACGACTTATCCGTCCAACAAAATGGTGACTCCACTAGGGAATGGATCTTGAACTCTGATTTCTTTTATTTTTGACTTGTGAATTTATTTTTTCTAATTTTAATTGGTTTATACTGGCTTGGGTATTTTATCCCTGTAGAATCCCTGACACATGTTTTAGTGTTTTTTATTTTTTCTTTTAGTTTTCTTGTATCCGCACTTTTCTTTTAGAAACAGTGCAGGCATCTCTGCTTTTTTCTTGTATAAACAGTGTGGGACCACACTTGTTTACACTGAAACCTGCGGACCCTGTGAAATTTTTTAGAAAACCTTAAAATTCTCTTTTTTGGATCAGTTTGTTAGATTCTCAGTGTATCCCCAGGCTTGTATTTTCTGTCAGAAATCTTTGGTTGAGATTTTGCTTCAGCATTTTTAAGTTTTGAATGATTTTCTAAAATATCTTCATGTTATAGTGATTTTTTCTTTGTCTTTATCCCACTCAAAGATTAGAAGCCTTGGTATACCTTTAGATCGCTGGTATTTCCTTGCTTTCTTGCTAAGTTTGACTTCATAGCAGAAATTTTTTTATGAGATTTAGATCCCATTTTCTCATGTGCAAATCTTTAAAAAAACTTTTGTTGATAAGTTTGGAATTTCACTTAAAAAACCATAATTGGATGTTTTTTGAGTTCTTGCTGATCTAAGCAAAGAATTTCTTAGTTAGATAACAAGCTAAGAAAAACATCCTCAAAATATTTAAAGTTTTAATTCAGATTTAGTCTTTAGAATTTTTAGATCTCAAAATTAGTGATTTTTAGTTTTGAGTGTTATTTCTAGAAATTGTAGTTTTTTGGAGAAAATTTTGTTTGTAGTTTCGATCTTGAATGATAAAGGGATTCCTTATTGAGAAATTGATCATTTTGAGTTCTCATGAAATTATATTTCTTTTCATTTATTCTTGTTTGAAGGAAAGAATTGTTTTAAAATATTGCATTTCTCAACTCTTTCTTTTAGATAGAATTCATCGAAAGGAAAGAAATTTCTTCTCATAATAGATGTATTTTTAGTGTGTTTTGAGTCGGGTCACTACATATCATCATTTTCACTTTCACACCTATTTTCCTAAGAAACAGCCTATTAAAAACAACGCTTAAATTAAAATCAATCTAGTAATTTTTATTTTCTAGGGCTCTTTTCCACCAACTTAGCTTAGGCTAGTGTCTTGGGGTAGGGAGTAATTAACTGTCTAAGACAATTAAAACAAACAAGTAGTCGATATTGCGGTAAGAAAAATCCAATAGTCACTTGTATGCTTTGGGAAGCTCCTCTTAAAGGAGTCAAGCATGAGGTCATATCCGAACCAGTGGGATAATCAATTCTATCTCATTGGGAACGATAAAAGATGTGTGTGTATTAACAATGGTAAACCTCGGATAGACCATTGTCGAGGAGCCTGGGGTCACTTGTCGGTATACCTTGGATTATGTCAAGGAGCCTTCAACGGGATTGAGCTTTGTTACTCTTCCCTTGCACGTATGTTGGATCGTAGACTGTTCCCCCAGGTATATTAGTTCCTGTTGGTAACCTTAGTGGCCATAATCTTTACGATTATTTCCTAAGGTGATGGTGGAGGAAAGATCCCACTGTACCTGGAGCAGACATCGACTAGAAGCACTTGGACTCTCCAGAGGGTTATCTTCACTCGAGATGGTTTAAGTGGAGAAAATTGCACCGGTATGTTTTATTAAGCAGGTTGTCGGGGTAACTATTCCAACCACCATTTCTACATTAACAACTATGATGTTGGATTTCATCACCAACTAGTGTTTTTAGTGCGGGAATTTATTGTTTGTGTGTGGTTTGATCTCCTAGATTTTTAGGCGTGTGATTCATTTTTTTGTTTCCTTAGCGACTTTAGGAGTTTTCATTGAAATTTTTTTTGATTGCGTGTGATTAATAATTTTTAATCGTGGCTGAATTACCAAGATAATTTCGTAGACTCCAGGGGAAACCCCCTGAGTATACACCAAGCCAACTTGAAGGACTAAAAGCTTTAGTCCCTCAGACTACAAGTGGATTTAGATCAACAAAACTAGGAGAATCATCCATAATTACTCATCCTGATTATCAATCACAAACAACAGAATATATTCAATAGCCAATTTCAATTTCCGAAGTCACTAAAATTGCTTCTCCAACCAGTCAATTAGCTGAAGAACCTGAAATTTCTGAGCCTGATACTAAACCTGCTGTGTTGGAACCATCTTCAAGATTTTTTACTCTGACTTCTAGTGATCCTGATTCACCTAGGGTAAGACATCACAATACCTGAAAACCTTCCTTCTAATCTCATATGTATTGAAGAAATTTTTGGTCCAGACGAAGACGTAGTTCTTCCCAAAACCCAAGAATATTTGAATCTTAGGGAGCGTGAATCAATATTCTACAGTCCTTTTAGAACTGATGCTTGGTATTTATCATTGACAAATTTTTTACAAAACACAGGTCTTACTTATTCACCACCCCGAATTCCTTGTTACCCTACACTGAGAGGTTATCAACCTTGATTAGCTATGTTGAGTGAGTCATCTATGTTTTCTCAATCTCCAAAAACATTTTTATACGGTGGTTCATCTTTTCCTTCGGGATACCAGTCGCTCTCTGGTACTTTCTCGGGGGCAACTCCTCAACCAATTGAACAAGTGTTATCATCTGGTCCAAATGGAATAAACACTGAAACATTGAACACATAACATATTTTAAGTATGTCTAGAAATATTCCAAATCCTTAACCTCAAGTAAGTCAGTTACCGCCTGGGGGGCAACCTCAAGGTAGTCAGTTACCGCCAGGAAGGCAACCTCAGGGTAATTTTTTACCAGGTCAAACTGTGGGACAATATTTCCTGCCTGGGGAGCAACCTCAAGGACAATACATACCTCAAGGTTAATATCAACCCCAAGGATAGTACATACCTCAAGGTCAACCCCAAGGAAATTACATACCTCAAGGTCAACCCCAAAGACAATCCATACCTGAGGATCAATATTAATCCCAATGAAAGTACATACCTCAGGGTCAATACCAACCCTAGATTTTGTACATGCCTCAGAGTCAATATCAACCTCAAGGTCAGTACTCAGCTCAAGGTTTTCAACCTCCTTCAGGTCAACCATTATTACAAGGAGTTGGAAATTTTCCAGTTAATTATCAAACTTACGTTCAACCTGGTTATGGTCCTTCATATGCATAACCTTTTATGGGTCGATATCCCAGAATTAATATGGTGTGGGATCCATCTCAAGTTCAACAGACTTTACAACCCAATGTGCGGTTACCTAATCAACCTGGACAGTCCATAGGTTCTGGTCCAACCCAGCAACCTATCCAACCTACCATTCAAGTTCCTGCACCTGGTTCTATTCAGCAGCCTGGGCCTAGTACACCTCAGACTTTGCCTCAAAATTTTGCTGCTGCTGCAACTTCTGTTCAACCTACCACACCTATTTCTGGAGTCTTTGTAGCTCATTTTTCTACTACCCCTATATCAGTGAAAATTCCTCAAGTATCTGTGCCATAGTCAAGACCAAAAATTCAAACTACGGTCCAGATGCCTACAGGACAAGCTAGTACAAGTACGATTCTCACTGGTCAACCACAATTTACTTATCAACCATACCAGGGGCAGTATCAATTTAGAAAGGCTACACAAAATCCAACATATTAGTATCAGTTGTACCCTAGATATACTTATCAAGTACCTCAACAACTTCAGTATGGTCCGGTTAATCCTGGTTATCCAGGAGGTTTCATGATTCCCAATGCGCATCCAATTCTAGGATATCCTGGATATCCTCCTCCTGGTACTGGTTTGATCACATAAGGTTATCAAGACCCTAGACATAGGTTACCATTTATAGCAACTTTAGATTTACCTGATCTATCGCGCCTTACGAACGATCCTATATTTTATCTTCCGTATTGGCCACCAATGCCTAATAAGTTGCCCAGTGATATTCCAAAATTTTAGGGTAAGTCAGGAGAGGACCCATCTAATCATGTTATGACTTATCACCTCTGGTGTGCATCCAATTCACTAATCGATTATTCGATTCGATTGCATGTTTTTCAGAGAAATCTCATTGGTCTAGCTGCCAAATGGTACATTGAGTTACCACGAGGCTCATTTAATAATTTTAATGCACTAGCTACTGCTTTATTAACCGATTTTCAGTTGCCTGTCAGATACGACAATGACACGGAATTTCTGACTTCATTAAAACAATCTACGTCTACACACATATCCGATCACATTCATGAATGGAGACGTAGGAGGCGTTTAGTGAAGGTCTTTATTCTGAATCAAATTTTGGTTGAATGGTTTATTAAATCGTTATTGCCCAAAATTACTAAATATGTGGCCAAAGGACGCGTTGTTACAGAAGAGCAAGTCATTGCTCAGGCTCAATACCTTGACCTTGTATATACATAGTCAGGTACTCTGTATGATAAAATCCTCGATTTACCAAGACCTGGTCAATTAACTACAACTCCTTCCGGCTCTCATGCCGCTAATGGTGTAATTGGTTCTGTTAGCACTGGTAAGAGTAAGAAGAAATCTTCCAAGACAACTTCTCCTATTATCACTTTACCTGATTCACCGAAAGGAGATTCTTCTGTTGAAACTTCCGCTGATATTCATGTTGTAGAATCATCTACAACTAAACCTAAAACTGGTGGTAAGAAGAAAAGTAATAATAAAAACAAAAAAATCTTCAAAAGATAAAAACGATAAAACTGAACCAACTGACAATAAACGAAAACCTCGCTATTCTGATCTGTGATGAGGATCATTTTACAAAAGAGTGCCTGCATAGAGCCGAGGTATCGAAATTCATTAAGGATTCACCCATACCTACTGTCTTGAAGGATCCATTTCCTGCTCAAGATAGTAACATGATTGGATCTTCCTCAAATACGCTAGAGAATATCTTAATGGTTGTGACACAATCGCAAGATTATGGTAGTAAAAATCCTGGTAAAGAAGCAGAAACATCTAATTCAACATCAACTACATCTCCCACAATTTCTGATCCACTACATATCGAGAAAAAAAATCCTAACTTAGTAATCAAACCGCCTGCTAAAGGTGTACTTCGTAAATCAGCTTTCAATCCACATGCGAGAGCTGCTCATAATTACATGTTGAAGACTTGGAAATTTCCCTTCAGCAATGTTGGCTTTGGAAGTGCTGCAATCATGCCCAACACAAATAAAATTACTATTGTCAGCCTTAGGAGTCATAAACCTCCAGGATTTGAACCTAATGATCTTCTATTTAGAGAATTTTACACCCGCCTACCTCATCAAATGGATTTTCAAATTCCAATAATATTCAATAACAAACGTATCTTTCGTACGGTTGTTGATGAAGGGGCTTCTACTGTATTATGTTGTTAAAATGTTGGAAATCACTTGGTTCTCCGACAATTAACCAATCTCAAACTATCCTCAAAGCTTTTGATAGAAGAGGTTTTCATCCGTATGGTATTTTACAGGATCTACCAATAGAGGTCGAAGGAAAAACCATTAATCTGGATGTGGAAGTGGTTGATGCCTCTCTGGATTACAACCTTCTCCTGGGTCGCAGTTGTTCTTACGCCATGCCTGTTGTTGTATCATCGGTCTTTCGTCTCATTATGTTTCCACATAAAGGAAATATCATTAAAATAGATCATCTCTCATATTATTCATCCGACCCAGCCTCTACTAATAGTATCCAGCATATCGAAAAATCAACTATCCCTTATAAGGATGTTGGGGTAGGGTTAATTAAAGATTCTGCTTTACTGGGAACTTTTTTCCTTCCTGCTCCCAACGTACAGTCTCCTATTTCTAATATCAATATGATTACATCAAGTACTATTTCCTTTGATGATCCTTGGATAGTACCTTCAGAATCAGAACTAGATTCTTTTAATGGCACGATGCCTTTGATTCCTTTTGAGTTAGCATATCAGGCAGTATAGTCATTTTTTGATACTCCTTCAACTGAATCTGATTCAGTGAATGTGATCACTAAGGAGTCACTTTCAATATCGAGCTCAGCTTCAAAATAAAATATGGATCTTGGTCAACAAGTATTCAATACTGACTAACAAATTCGTGAATTCTTATCTGTCGGTGAATTACCATGGGAAGATCTGCATCATAGGTCTTCGTTTTTACCTGATCTCGATCATTTTGAGAATGATTTTTCCTCCATTTTTACTACTGATTACGTCAAAGAACCTCAAAATCCTCTTTCATCTTCTGATTCTAAATTGAATTTAGAAAACATCTCTACAACAGTTCCCATTGACATTTTAGTAAAACTCGGAATTGTTGAAAACATTCATATAGGTGCTTCTTGTACGACTGATGAAGTCCAAGCATATAAAGCCCTATTTCAGGAATTCCATGACATTTTCACCTAGTCATATGAATAAATGCTAGGAATCGATCCTTCGATTGGTTTTCATGAAATTAAAACATACCCGGATGCTAAACCCGTCAGACAGAGATTACGTCAGATACATCCGCAAAAATATGCCGCTATTAAAGTAGAAGTTGAAAAATTACTTCGTGCAGGTTTTATTTATCCAATTCCGTTAAAGGATTGGGTATCTAATATCATTCCTGCCAATAATAAACAAGGAATAGTACGAGTATGCATCAATTATAGGGATATAAATCGAGCTTGTCCAAAAGATAATTATCCAACCCCTTTATATCGATCAAATTATTGACGATTGTGCTGGAAGTGAAATGCTTTCATTCATGGATGTATTTTTCAGCTACAATCAAATCAACATACTCCCTACAGATCAACCTAAAACAGCTTTCATTTGTCCATGGGGGACTTTTGCTTATCGAAAATTACCTTTTGGACTTAAGAATGTTGGCGCCACTTTTCAAAGGTCAATGTCTTATGCATTTCATGACATTAAACACATTGTGCAACCCTACCTCGATGATTTTCCTGCTCATTCTTCGCACAGAGCAGATCATATCACTCATTTACGAGCCATTTTTATACGATGTAGGCATTATAAGATTCCTCTGAATCCTCACGAATGTGTTTTTTGTGTATAATCTGGACAATTTTTGGGATTTATTGTCTCAAAGGCAGGCATTCGTGTCGATCCATTGAAGGTTGAGGATATCACCAATTTACCTCCTCCTTCTACTCTTCACCAACTCTAAAGTTTGCAAGGGAAAGAAAATTTTTTACGTCGATTCATTCCTAACTACGCCGAGTTAACGAAAGGTTTCACCAGGTTGTTAAAACATAATATTCCTTTCTTTTGGGACGAGATCACTGATCGATCTTTTGATGCTTTGAAAAATGCAATGACCCATGCACCATTACTGCATCCTCCCAATTACAACCAGGATTATTTTTTGTACCTCACCGCTTCCGATTCCACGATAGGAATGGTTCTAGTTCAGGAAGATGAATTCCATGGTGAACATGTGATTTACTATCTTAGTCGTAATTTTCCTTCGACTGAAATCAAATATTCACATGTGGAGAAATTGGCCTTAGCAGGAATTCAAGCTATCAAAAAATTTCGTCATTACATACTTTTATGCAAAACAACAGTGATTTCTGATTGTAACCCTATGATGTATATTTTGACCAAAAAATTGCTACGGGGAAAATACTCCAAATGGATTATTATCCTACAGGAGTTTGACTTGGAATTTGAAAAATCCAAATCAAATAAATCATTGATATTTATTGAACTTATGTGTGATTTCCCACGTACTGATACAGAAACTGTGGCGGAACAACCAATTGCGGACGAATCCTTGTTTCTTATTAGTACCATTAATCCTTGGAATGGAGATATCATTGTTTATCTTCAAACCCAATCTTTTCGGCCCAAACTTTCATGGTCACAACGACATAAAATCCGTTTCCAACCTCAGCAATATCATATTGTTGGTGACACACTATACCGTCGTGGTGCGGACTCCGTTTTTCGACATTGTCTCACTCATGAAGAAGCCGAAAATGTTTTAAATGACTGTTACTCTGGAGCATGTGGCAGTCATATGTCTGGGTATGCCACAGCCCAAAAGATATTGCATGCTGGTTATTTTTGGTCGTCCTTATTTAAAGATTGTATTTATGCGGTCCGAAATTGCCATAATTGTCAAATCTTCAATTGAAAGATGCGTGCACCACTCAATTCTCTTCACCCTATAATTGCTGTCGGTCCTTTTGCAAAATGGGGCATTGACTTCATTACATGTAACCCTCACTCAGCCAAGGGGCATGGGTATATTATTCTCGCAGTAGATTATTTTACCAAATGGGCCGAGGCGATGCCTACATTTGTGGTAGATGGAAAAACTACAGCTACTTTCATGTTTAATCATGTGATTACTCATTTCAGTGTACCCCAAGTGATAATTACTGACCATGGGATCCATTTTCGAAACATCATGATGACCGAGCTAACTGACCAACTTAGCCTGCGCCATGACAGTTCTACACCATATTTTCCGCAGGCTAATGGTCTGGTTGAAGTGATTAATAAATTTTTAGTCACCATGATCAAACGAATCATTGGAATTCATAAATTGAATTGGCATACCATGCCCTTTTCAGCGCTTTGGGCATATCAGACCTCAGCAAAAACATCAACAGGTTTTACCCCTTTTCAACTGCTTTACAGTTTAGAAGCAGTATTATCGATTGAATGCGAGTTACCATCACTCCAACTAGCCATAGAGTTACTACCAGCCACCTCTGAGGAGGAAAAACGCTTTTGGACTTAGCTCAATTAGATGAGAATCGGCGCACCGCTGCATTAGCTACCAAGGCTCATGCAAAATGAATGAAAGCTCAATATGATAGAAGTGTTACACGTCGTATTTTTTCAGAAGGAGACCTAGTTTTGGTATATGACCAAGCTAACGATAAGCTAGGGGCTGGTAAATTCGAACCCATGTGGCATGGTCCTTATATTGTCAAGCGACAACTTGCAAAAGGGGCCTATGAATTGATTGATTTTGATAGGGTCTCTTTAGGCAAACCCAGAAATGGGTTTTATCTGAAGAGATATTACGCTTGATTCTTGTGTGGATATCTTTTCCGTATATTAGTTATTTTCTAGCTGGTGTGCTGTAGATTAGAAACGTGTGCCTAGCTTAAGTGTGCTTTTACTACTATTCCTGCTTATCTGGATTACTCTTGATATTGCAGATGTCGACGTCTTTTCAAATATACATTGCTTTTGCTGATGGCGCTTGTCGTAGTACATGGAACATTTCTTCTGCAGCCTGGGTGGGTTATTCGCCCACTGACGAGTTAGTATCTATTCATGGGGTAAGCCTCGGTCAAACGACGAACAATATTTCAGAATATAGTGCAGTTATTGAGTTATTATCTGAATCCATTTCATTTGGAATTCGGAGTTTGATTGTTAGGTTAGATTTTGAACTCGTTGTATTACAATTAAATCGAGTGTATGCAATTAGAAACCCAGTGTTGTTAAGATTATTTTTGAAATTTCGTCTCTTGGAAAGAGAATTTGATTATATTGAGTATCAACACATTCCAAGAAATTTAAACACATTAGCAGATGCAATAGCTTCTAGTGTTATAAATAGACATTTGCAATAATGAAAAGCAGTAAATCAACATTCGATAACATGTTGGACAAGTAACTGGAAATAGTAATATATAATAGCATAGGATAGTGTTTCAAAAAATAGTACATCATCCTTAATCATAGGTTCAAAACACCTTATGATCGGGAAAAAAGTGATACAAAAAATGATATGAGTCTATACAGTCGATTATCCACTATCCGTGGTAATGATCATGATAATATACTACAGCTCGTGCCACCCTGCTCAGGAATCTCCTGAAAGGTCCAGGAACTCCAATGACATATCTCTGCAAGTGAAGTGGAATGTCATCTAAGGTAGTCTCTGGGATGTCCATAGTCAGTCACTCCAGATGGTGTTCCAAATTAGTAAGTATCTTTGCTGTCTGATCCTGTGGTGGTGGTACTACTGCAGCTGCATCCCTTTGCCTCCTCTCGAAGGGACGAAGAGTGACTGGTAGACAAGGACCCACATCTGCATTTGAAATTTTTGTTATCAATTTTGGATGATTTAAAAAAAAAAATAAAAATTATAATTTAGAACATGTAAAAATGATTTTTTACCTGACTCATCCCACTGAGCTCCTAGAGGAAGTGGTATATCCTGATCACCGTGGTAATCTATCCCGGCATAAGGGAAGTATTCTATCACAAAGAGTTGGTGTTCTAACCAACGGAAGTAGGCTGGGGGAAATCGAACAATCTCTCCACCCTCGCTGTGACGGGCCATCAAAGCAACCCATCGGACAATATGAGGCTCTCAGAATCTACCAGGATCAACTGGAATATGTTGCAGGGCCATTAGAGGAATCCTCTCTAGGGAAAAAGTAACCACAATTGATCCATATCCAAAGTTATTCAACTTCCCATTCTTTGCCCTAGTTAGTTGGCCTTTGATATTTGCCAACACTGCCTCGCACCAGTTGAATATGGTGCCTTGGAAACAGTCCACTGAAATCCACATTTGAGATCCAGTAGCAACATGCAAAGCTGCACTTCCACATAACTTGGTTACGGTAAATGCAACTACTTTCAACTCAGGATGGATGATGGTTTTGATATCAATCCGTTTGTCTTTAGGATTGGCCTCATCATTGCAGAACTCTAGTTGTAGGCTAGCGACAGACTGGCCACCTGGCCTAGCCCCAAATAGAGAAAGTGGTTCGCCTCTTTTAGACAAACCAGTCAGAAAGTATATGTCCTCCAACTCGATTTCGAGCCAGTTGCCTCCAATCACAGAACACTAGTCCTGTACATCCCACTTGTTTACCAACCAAGTGAGTAGATCTACTTGGGCTCTCATGTCGCTGGTAGCCCAAAATTTAAGTAACCCGCAAGCTCTCAAAACTTGTAATGTAGGTGGATGAATCATTGCAGCTTCATCCACCTCCTCGTGTTCACATTCCCACCAGATAAGCATTGTAAATATCCTACAATGAACAAAATGAAAGATTAGAATCATTTTAAAAAGAAAATTTTGGGTAAATTATGGAGAAAATGTGTTTTTTAAATTCTTCACGGCGCCCCGCACTTTTTGTTTAGAGATAGTGCGTATCTATGCACGGGCTCTGTACTAAAAGTGCGGGACCATGACATTTTTCTTTGTAAGAAAATATCGGGGTCCGCAGGTACCCTGTGTCTTACTTGCAGACCCCCGAGAGCGGAATTTTGAACCTATTTCTTCCCCAAAAATGAATTTTAAAACCTAAATTAAGGAAATGAACAGATTAAAAGCAAGGAAAAGAGAATGTGGATTACCTGGAGTAGACGATTTTCAATTTGAACGGTCGGTTTGTCCGGAATCTTCTCTGGAGTGTTTTTTGCCAAAAGCTCTCAAATTTTCACTCTGAACTCAAATGGTAAAAATGAATTTGGAAAAATCCTTTTTATAAGTATTTTCGAATAAATGAAATTTAATTTTGTTTATTTTTCACTTTAAAGAGATGGTTTTTCAAAATATTTTTATTTTATTAAAAGAAGGTACGTTTAATTTTTTGAGTTTTTGTGCAGAATAATGGATTTTTCGGGTGAAATGGTCATTTTTGACGAAGAGTATAATTTTATCACTTTTTCGGGCTCTTTAAAAATTTACGAAAAAGCGAAACCATGGAGTCCTCTTTTTATCCCTTTTAAGACTCTCTAAATATGAAAATATTGTCGAGTACTTTGTTGGGAAAATCTTAGAGGGGGGGGGGGGTGAATCAGTATTTAGAGCTTATATCTTGACTTTAACTTTTTCTTTTGCATAATTTCATACATGTATTTTATGAACTGAACTCACGTATACACGTGGATATGCCAAAAGAAACTCGCGTATACTAATATAAATTTATAGTTTATAAAGTATCTCAGAAACAGACTTTAAAACAGATTTACCAGTTATGCATCAGGTTAGATAAACAGGAAATATGTGCAGTAACAACAGTATGAAACATCACATAGCTGGAACACACATGAACACCGGTATTTAAGGTGGAAACCCAATTCAGGAGAAAACCACCGCTGCTATCGTCTCTATCTTCAATATTTATTATATGGAAAAAAATTTACAACATTGTACTGATGCAGACTCATATCAGTACACAGGCTTCTACCTGCAGAAGGCTACAACCTTCACTCATTTACCAGCTGCTACTGGAAGGGAGCTCCAACCCCTTGATCTCGTTTACCAGCCACTCCTGGAAGGGAGCTTCAACCCCCTGAACATAACACCAGCTTCTACTGGCAGGAAGCTTCTACTTCCATACTAAAGGATTCAACCCTCAGACCCACTGCAGACCACATTTCATCAATTTTCATACTAGATCAAACAACTTCAACACAACCCTTTTTCAACAATCATAAAATTTTCTCAACACTTCAATTAGAACAGTGGAAACAATGTGACCAGAACTTTAGAAATAACCCAGACTTCAGAATAGATATGCAAATACAAAATCAACCCTGAACAGTCATTGATTCAAATAGCATACGCTATTTTGCTTCACTGAAGCCGCGTACATATGCCCTTTCGTGCACATCAACCCATGCATGCTTCTGTGTAATTTATTCTTCAGAAAACCCTAACTGCCATACACACTTTTCATGAAGCAAACCCGTGTATATACACACTTTTGTTGAAACCAACTAGTGTATAGATCTGTAAAAAATAAATTTTGCAGAACGGACTAGATCTATAAAACTTACCCAGATTTATTCATTTTCTTCATCAGACTTGCGCTAGTTCTTCATAATTCCTTCAGTAGGTCATTCTAGAGATTCATCATCATCAGATTTAGAGATCATTATATCCATGGGTGCATCATAGATTCAGATCTATCAATTAAGAACAGAGTTCATCCATGCAGATATTCCTTAGAGAAATTTATTCATCAACAACCCTTACACATGCACACCTAGCACTATGATCTTCTTCTCCTTATATAGATTTAGCTTTTACCAATACCATGAGTCAAAACCACTCAACTGCTGATGGTATTCTTGGACGGAATCAAATATACAATACAATGCTCAATATTGTGGGCTAATACCATGGTAATGCCTTTTGGTATTATAATTTTAGAGTGCAAAAGGCATACGCGACTTGGAGCGTTCGTTTCCACATGTATATGCAACTTCTCTTCATAAAATCTGCGTATATGCTAACCTTGAATGTATACGTGGGTTTCATTCACAAAATTAGCATATACATTGCATCCATACCGAGTTTCCTTCACAAAAATAGCGTATACATTGAGACATATTATATTTATCATTTCTCTGGCACTTACTGGAATTCTTTTCTCTGTCACAACTGAACTAATCTGTAGCTACATAATTCTTACATATTTAACACATATAAGGTTGCTTATCATAGGCAACTCATCAAGTAGGTTTCCATCAAGGAAAACTTCATCAAGTAGGTTGCCATCAAGGACAACACATTACATCATATTGCCAACAATCTCCCCCTTTGGACTTGATGGAAACCACGATGGTGTTTGATCACCACAACAGATAGATACATTAATCATAACCATTAATCAAACACAATGATACTCTCGCCCTTTGACATCAAGGGAAAAGGACTAATCAAAACCAAAACAAGGTTTCTCTTCCCTTGTAGAGAGATGAGCTCTGTAGATCTGCAGTGCACTGAATTTACCATGCTCCCCCTGAGTTCATGCTGAATCTTTAGACATATTTTTAAATGAAGTACATGACTCTATAACTCAAACAAGTATGACCATTCTGATCACCAAGGACTCATACTTACATCAATGATCCAACCAAGTGGAATTACATATTTGACTGAACTACATAACCAAGTAGGTTTACAAATTTTGACTCAACTACCCAACCAAGTGGGTTTACAAATTTGACCAAGTACTTACATGAATGAATATAACAATTTTACATCATAAGTCTCAACATGACCTTTTCATCAAATGAATTTTTATAAACAAGACCAATGAATCTCAATCATGAGATCAGACCACAGCAAAAACTTGGAATGCCAACAATGCATCCTTTCCCACAGGACAAGTGCTCCCCCTTAGCTTGTGCATCCTGAACACTTTCAACAAAAAATCATCAAGGCATCTTTATCAACAATATATTAGAGAATGAAATAGAAATGTAAGAACTGGAACATCACCAGAGATACCCAACAACACCGCAACTGTTCTGAAAATGATGACCCAGAAAATTATGCCAGCGAAAATCCATACACGGATTTCTGTATATAAACTCGCATATATACGTGCTTGTCCTTGATGAAATCCTTGTATCCAATTTAATCTTCTGAATTTAAGTAGATCTAATCTTCTGAGTGGCAGAGACAATTCCCAGCTTTTTTCTGAGATATTCGAAGGCTTCCCTAGGAAGAGGTTTAGTAAATATATCAGCAACTTGTTCTTTGGAGGGTACATACTCCAATTTCACCTTTTGTTCAAGCACCTGTTCACGTAAGAAGTGATACTTGATAGGGATGTGCTTAGTCTTGGAATGCATAACAGGATTCTTTGAGATACTGATGGCACTTGTATTATCACACATAATGGATATGGGAGGTGAACATGTGATTTGAATGTCTTGTAAGGTCTACATCATCCAAAGAAGTTGTGTGCAACATGATGCAGCAGCCACATATTCTGCTTCTGCTGTAGATAAGGCAATAGAGCTTTTCTTCTTGCTGAACCAAGATTCTAATCGGGGCCCCATATAGAATGCACCACCACTAGTGCTCTTCCGATCATCAACATTTCCAGCCCAATCTGCATTTGTGTAAGCATGAAGAGTGAGATCAACATTCTTTGGATACCATAGTCCAAAGTCTTGAGTTCCTTGTAGATATTTGAAAATTATTTTGATAACCTAAGGGTGAGAATCTTTTGGATTAGCTTGGAATCGTCCAACAATCCCAACTGCATGCATAATGTATGGTCTTGTCCCGGTTAGATAAAGTAGAATTCCAATCATGGATCTATATTCTGGTTGATTCATTGTGGGAGAATCATCATGAGAACTGAGGTTACACCCACTTATCATTGGTGTACTTACAGGTTTGTAGTCTTCCATCCCATACTTCTTCAAAATTTGCTTGAGGTATTTTGTTTGAGATAAAAATATGCCATCGGTTTCTTGTTGTAATTGTAAGCCAAGAAAAAATGTTAGTTCCCCAAGTAAATACATTTCAAATTCTTGTTGCATAACAGAAGAAAATTTTTGACTCATGGACTCTTCATTACTTCCAAAAATGATATCATCAACATATACAACCACAATCAATAGTTTATCATTTTCAGTTTTTGTGTATAAGTTGCTATCAGCAGAACCCTTTGAAAATCCTTGTTGATGAAGATATTTGTCAAGACAGTAATACCATGCCCTTGGAGCTTGTTTGAGACCATATAAATCCTTTTTGTAATATTCCTTTTTCAGGATTGCTCATAAATCATGCATCAAAAATGCATTTCCAGCAACAAATGTAATAAAACAGTGAAATGGACCCTTGGATCCCATATATTAGTCAATATAAATTCTAAATACAATAATAGAGCTGAAACAAATCAAACTAGGTGGGCTAAACAGACCTCCCACACTAGTGTAGCTAAAAATGGTGAAAAACCCCAAGACTGCAAAATGTCGGAGCAGCTGCTCAAGGAACTATGCAGTCTAAGAGAGGGTTTACACATAAAATTATAGGAGAATCATATATCTACTCATAGATTGATAAATAATGCTTAAGTACAAAGATCTAATATCCTATACAAAATACAAGATAACCCGGCAAGGTTTTCTTGTCAAACACTCTATATATAAAATGTGATATTCAGAAAATGACTGAATAATCACTGCAACACTGAACTACATGAGTGATAAAGGTTTAAATATGTCTGATCTGATGTATAACCTTCAGGGGCTTCCTCCCATAAAAGGATGAACCTCACAATCACAAGGAAACACTGCAACGGAGCCACCAAACCATGCAATGAACACTGCCTCCAAAATAATGCACTCCCTAGAAGAAACAACGCTGGGAGGGTCTGAGAAATGTGTGATCTGATTCTGATACCATAGATCTGAAATATTCTATGTAGCTCTCCAAACAGATCTCTCAAGTGAATGAAAGCTTCCTCCAATGAGAAACTAGCTCAGAAGCCGGGATTCCAATCCCTTCCACTGCTGCACCTAGAAACACTGCACAATATCTGGCAAATCTGTGCTGATGTAGATGGCTGAAGCTTGGCCAGAAAACCTGATGTGTAATGATGAATACAAACTCTCCCAATGAGCTCCTTAAAGGAAAGAGGTGGGATTCCCGCCTGGGAACACCCAGTGCTAAATAGCACTGGAGCTTTACTAAGCAACAAAGCAGCAACAATTCTTGGCAGCCAAGAATAATAATCTACAAAATTATGAATAATTTTTTCATCCTCTTCCTTATATAAGATGTGAGTTTTCTTTCCCTTGGCCCCACTCACTTAGAGTACTTCTAACCCAAGTTACATTTCCCTCCAAAATTGTGTTATCCATCCTAGGATTCCTCCTCCACTAAAACTGCATTGTTGACTTGGTCAAAGAAGCTCCATTTTATATTTGTTCACACATGGAGGTGTTTTATTAAGCTAGAAAGAATGTCTCCTTTCACACTTGGAGTGTTTTTATCCTCCTTAGGAGACTTATGGGCTTTTGTACCCATTTATTTACCGGCTATAGTTGCTGCTAACTCTAATGTTCCATTTAGCTTGGAAGCTAACATTTTGGAACATTATAGTCCTCCCCTCCAAAATATTTTCTTGTCCTCAAGAAAATGCATAAGGAGAACAAAA